>MU832299.1:0-79394 GCA_029204225.1 Diphasiastrum complanatum | reverse complement strand
GTCTACCTATGCTTCTTGCGAACATGTTATCCACAGCTTTGGTCGGAATCTTCTCGACAGAGCTCCTGGTCGAGCTTCCTTGCACATCGAGGTTTCCGCCGGCTCTCGAGGCGCTCGTAATCTCTGCATGATCCTGGCTAAACTTAAATAATTGTCCAGGAGGAATGATAGGTTGGGGTTGTTGATCGTCACCATACCGATCGTCTTCCTTTCCGTCAAAGACTGCTAGACTTGAAGTATCTGTAGATGTCAAGCGTGAAAAAAAAGCTGTTAGCACTTCCATCGTGCATTGGAGTGCTATAGACCGGTAATGAATCCGAACGAAGACAAAACTTATCCATTTCTTCTGCACTACCAACAGATCTGCTCTGGTTGAACAATCTGCGAAGTCTCCATGGTGTTTTCTGCCTCCCTCCAAGAGAGGAACATTGTTCTCTGTGAAATTGGCCTTTCTTAGATCTGAAAAGCTCTCCTAGTCTAGCACCACATGTCGGAACTTTAGGTGACACGGGAGGGGAAGAATCGTCAACTGGCGAAGAGTTTGAGTGATACTCAACGATTGGAGTAGTTCACAGGACTGAAAGGCCTCATTAAACGTGTCCGTGTTTGATGTAGGGACTATCTGATGGAGATTTTCAATATTGCGGTCATCATGTTGAGCTCCATAGGAGATCGGCTGGAGTGGAAGAAGCTTGCCGTCATGAAAAAGTTCATCGGCAGGTAACATGCAGACTCTTGCTGGACATAGTTCAATACAATTAGGCGCAGCGAATTCGAAGTCTGGAGAATCCGCCTTGTATTCATTCCTGTTTACCTCCATGAAATCTGCTTCTTTGTCATACAGTACAAAGTCGCAGGAGAAGGAAATGCGAGGACCGCAAACAAACTCCGAATCTGAGGCGAGATCGTAGCTTAGCTCTTTTGACATTTCCTCGCTCTTCACATGAGAATTCCTTGGCATTTTCGTTATAGATACGTACATTAATGTAAGCTACTTTCTTTGCTGGCTTTGTCAGAGCACTTTGTACGCACTTCATCAGATTACTAGAGATCTAGCAACTCAAATCTAACAGCCACAGATTCCTATATAAATGATACAAATCGTCCGCCGTGCATCCATTTCATTCTGTACTCCCCAAAGAAAACATTCATACCTGACAAAACCATCACAAGGTTAGCAACGAATCTGGTCGCATGAAATCAAAGCGCATGTAATCAATATTGCATGCATTAATTGCAAGGGAATTGCAACATGATTTGTATTTCCACATCTAACAATAACATCATCGGATCGACAAAGCAAGAATAAATTGCAAAATAATAAATCATTTAATGTTCTAACCTCATTTCCTTGTCTGGCTCCTAGTATACAGAAACATACTTCCTTAATTTGCTCAAAACATCTTGTCAAGTTCATCGCAATGGAAAGCAGGGAGTGCGAGGGGATAAAAGTAGGTGAAACATTACAAAGCTGTTTATTGCAACATAACGTGCCGAGGAATCCACCATAGCTTGCTCGCAGGAGCCTCATCCAGCAAAAAAAAACTGAAAGCAAGGATCGGCACGGCGACGCCAGCGAGGCCAAGCTCCAGTAATTGCTTTCCAATTGTAGAAAATTCGTTTTTCGTGGCTAAAGTAAGTTTCAGTCTATTATTTCCTCCAGGAGCCTCGGGGCCCATGTGGCAACAAGCATCTTTCAGTCATCAATCATAAATTGCAAAGCTACCATATTCTTCACCTATTTTTATATTACCTTTACCTAAGTCATCATCATCATCCATTGGCACAAGCACCTTACCTAGTATGGGTTGTGTTTTAACCTGGTCACCACGCCTCAAGGCATAGGGCATCTACTTCCTAACAACTCTCTCATTGTCGATTGTTGACACGTGTGCAATAGAGACCATATCTATGGTCCCCTAAATCCCGCACTCCCATTTTTAGTCCATTATGAAATCGTATATTTGTGCAATTGCTCATAAGTTAGAATCCTACATTCCATGTGTCCTCATGAGGATGGTCCACAATTGATTATTAAGTATAGGGGAAGGCCCTTGCACAAGGGCCTTCCTCATGTTGAGGCACCCAAAGAGGTCGCCCTAAGGTGCTTCAAAATGAGGAAGACCCAAGTAAAATGTGTCAAAAAAGTGTTCATGCTCATTACTTTCTACATTATATAGATATATATTCTCATGTATGTATGCCTCTAAATACAAAAACATTTTCAACATGTATTTACTTGTGTATATTGTACTCGATATTGCTATGCCGAGCATGTAAACATTAGAGTTCTAAATCCAAATTTTTTTTATATTTTTTTCTCAATTTTCTCTTATACATGACCAATCAAAACACTCAAATTTGAAATCTACATAACGTAACTTTTTGAGTCCACATTTTGATTCCACACTAAAAATCTTTTTAGTGCTAAGTCCGAATTTAGCGGAGTTTGGTGCAGTGAAAAGCGCTCGACAAGGGCTTTCCAATGATATGTTACATGACATACTTTTGAGCTACGATTAAAAAGTTATGACAAGTCAAAAGTATTAGTGTTATAATATTCTAATAATATAAACTACATCTTGCACGAATTTTTAAAGGGTCTTTTTGGAGCTCAAAACTCCTCTAATGCTAGGTGTAATCATATCCCTAAATGGATACATAAAAATATTAATAAAAAATGGTACTGAGATGTATTAAAATAATTGATGGAAATCCTAAGTAGTATGCATATTCACTAGCAAGCTTATATAGTTTGGTTTGGTATCAAGCCTATGCAAGTAGGTTTGGGGGTAAACATAAATGAAAGGACTCCATTAGGCCAGAAGTCACTCATTTCTATCGTCACATTCTTTGTTTCATACTTTGTTTTTTTCATAGCATGTTGGGATTGTTCATGCTCATCATAGTTTATGCAAAACAAGCTTTGTAATGTTTCACCTACAAATCTTATTCCTCAATGAATCCTAGTATAACATGACCTCCATATTAATTTAATGAGTCCATGTTAAGCATGGATTAGAAGAGTTGATGTTGAGTGTGGACAATCCCATTCTACCAAGCATGGGGATGTGTGCCCTTGCTTGTCATAAAGAAGAACATGCCTAGCACAAACACCTAGCACAGATGTTGCAACTCCGTGCTCAATATGGGCATTTTCATGCTGAATCTGTAAGCCATTGATTTTTTGAATCTGTAATGTAATATTTCATTTTTCACTCTCTCTTTTCTCAATTTTTGAAATAATTTTCTTGTTCTCATATTTAGGTCTGAAACATCCCTAACAGAATCAAGATTTAGATTGAAAGTTTCTAAGCTTGTGGTTTAATATCCCATAAACTTAGTTACTTTGTCTCAAATACAAATGACAAAGACAATTACTTGACGAAAGGTATAGACAGTTTTAGAACAATTCTGGATCAAACTCTTAGATGATGTTTTAAGACAGACTAAGATAAAAAGTTGTACATGGTTTTGCACTATATGGTGAGTAGTATGTTGTAGTATGGATTTAAATCAATGGAGAGAATAAAAATATTTCACATAGTCCCTCGTGGCAAGTCAAGATCAAACCCTTTGAACCCTTCAATTTATAGCATAACAAGTAAAAACAAAGGTGTATAAAGTCTTACAGTACAAGAAGGTACCATAAAGCGAAGAAAGTTTTAGGACACTCAGTTCTTACCTGCCACCATCCCACAAAACACAACCGCACGAGTTAGTTACGTGAGGAAGACATGTGTCATAGTTGAGCATCAGTTGTTATCCATGTCTGAAACAAGATTCACTACCTTATTAGCTCAATTGCAAATACAAAACATACGTCCACTCTTCCCTACCATGATTGACATTAATAACAATACATTCTGCTCTAAAATGAAATCGTATCAGGGTAGATGCCATACTGATAAGTATAAGGGCAAACCGAATGTATTAAGTTCACTTTTTTACATTCTACACACATAAGAATCTATCTATCAATACACCATATATAAAGAGTCATGACTCTTGCATCAGTGCTAGGTACTAGGGCAGATCCGTGCCATACTAGCCCCAAAGACTTCCCACGAAGTTTGCTAGGAGTCCAAGTTAAGCACCTTGTAGCTTGGAAAAATCCATGCCATACAACCCCGCCGGAGCCAAACCCTAAACTAAGTCTTGGCATACAACTAGCACCAGCCTTACATTCTTTCATACTCCTTGTAAATTTAAAAAATGAAACATAAAATTTAGGATCATAGCTTTGAAAACCATAACCCAAAACCTCTCTAGAAGTATTCCATGAGAAAACAACCCATTATGCACTATGTGTTTGACATGCTTTTTATAGAACCTAAATAAGGGTGGGAAGACAATTCATATTGGTATAATTACGTATAACTTCTTACCTAGATGCAAGGCGAGGACATTTCATGTGGGCTACCCATCCCCAAATGGTTAAGCGTTTACACCCTCATGTTCTAATGATTCCAATAAGATGGTAATGGATTAATGATAGTACAATTTCCGTACAAGCTTATCTTACTCCAAGAAATGTGTTATGAGAATGAATCATCATAAAAAGCCAGACAAGAGGTTGCATTTTCTTTACATACACTAGAATCATTCCATACTAGTTCTTCTACTTGAATTTCAGCAAACCTAAAACTTATTATCACTTTGCTTATCACCATGCTCAAAAAGATACTAGTACTTTAAACGTTTCATAAAACTTCCTTATGTTATGGTCAGAATAACCATATGAGCTGCTAGTTTCCATAAGCAAATACATCTCATGTCCATCACTAGTATTCTAGCATAAAACTGAAGCAAATCATTTGCTTATAGGGCAGCCTCCTACAAAGAGTCATAAGCTCCCTTTGAGCAGAAAACATGGTTATAAACCCATTATGTATGCAAATGGTGTTCATTCATATCAACAATCATCAAGTTAACAACTACCTCCACGCATTTTGATAGGCGGCTGCCTGTCCATTAGGTAGGGTGCCAAGATATACATGTGTTTAAGCACTTAAATCAATCAAATTAGCATGTGGAAGTGAGATCCACTAGCCAACAGCTAGTCACTGGCCAGCGGCCCACAGATCCACCATAGTTAATGTCATACTTCAAAGAATGCTCCGGAATGAGGCTGAGGTAGCACCCACGCCAAATATGGAGAGCTAATATATGGTGGGTTGGCATCCTCTGCCCTGATCAAAACGGGCATTTTCTTTTACGATCACATGTACGAAGTTCCAAAAAAAAACTTTGGCCAAGGCAAATTAGCACCAATTTCTGAGCCTGCGATCAATTCTCACGAGTGGCCATATGTTGACCAACTGACTATTGAATTAATGAAGAGGCAACTTCTCAAAGAGATTACTGGTAATATGAAGCCAACATTCGGATCCAAACGGGCCTACACTAGGATCTCTGTGCTGATCACCGTATTTGTTGCCATATTTAAGGCGGTCCCCTTTAGGAAAACAAACACGATGTGGGCATGGAAAGCAACAGAATCATCACTGTTGGATAACATATTTGTCACATGGGATTCAAAGGAAATGGAGCATAAAGGAGATTTAATAAGGTGTAAGCTCTCTTGTGAAACAATGACCATAAGGTATCATATTTCACGTCAAACATGCTCCTTAAGTTTCATCTATAGGCGATATAAGTTTGCTCATGGCCGATGGGACCCTCTGGACGCGGAGACGAATCAGCAAGAAGTGGAGATATCCATACATTTGCCCCATGATGAAATACGAGAAATTCATATAAATAAGGAGTGCAGCCTAGAAGATCTTCGGCATATGCTTGGATTGACTTTTGTTGATGTGCCAGTAGATTTTGTCTTCACTCATAATGGACAAAATGTGAGTCCCTAACTTCCATCAGATTCCTGAATTTTAAATAGTAATGCTGAATAAATATAGGATTATTAATTTTGTGTCTGGTTTTGCAGATACGGAGACGAGCCGAAAAAGATCATGAATGTGTTTCATTTTTACAAACAGGGACATTAGGAGTCCAATGGGAATAAAGGATTTAATCTAATGGAAAATAGAAAACACAATTAGTTGGTTGTGTTTTGACTCTATTCTAATAGATTTGGTTACGTTTTGATTTTACTTTTGCGTTGTCACATTTTATATGCCTGTTACTACATTTGTGGATGTCCAAGGTTGAAACTTGTTAGGGTTTAAATCATTTAGTGATATGCATCTTAATACTATTATTGGTTTTCTTCGAAGGTTTCCGCTAACTGGCAATTAGGATTTTTACTCATGAGCCTAGACAAGAACATACTATATTTGGAAAAGAGGCCAAAACTTTTATAGGAGCACTTACTAAAAATAGAACCCTTCACTATATAAAGGTGCTTGGGTCCTCATTTCTCTACTTCATCCCTTGAGTGTCAGAGTGTCAGTTTTTTTAAATTCTCTGTTTTTCATCTCTTGTGTTCTCTGATACGTTTTTAAAGGCTAACCAATGGCGGAGGAAATGACACGGATGAAACAAACGACTAGAGATCCCAGAGTGACTGCATTGCTCCATAGGAATGTACTAGTCACCCTCGATGAGAGAGAGAGACGAGAGAGCAGAAGCAGGAGTAGGAGTCGCAGCCCTATAGCTGTAAAACTCCTCTATAAAACCATTGGAATATCTCAACCAATGCATTGCTAAGACCCTTTTCTCCGCCATGCCATGAATTTTTGAAATACGCAGCCTTTGCCCTGTAATGACTCTTTTCCATGCCTTGTGTATTCCAAATAGCTAATGATCCATAGGTTTTCATAAACCAAGGTCCATGAGCATAGAAGATGTGCGGTTCATAGAAAATTTGTATTAGTTTAAATCTTTACAAATACATAAATACGAAAGTAAAAAATATGAGACACACATACCATATAGTGAGTTATGTGTGTTTCTCCCCATGCATCGATCATCAATTCAGTAAATGTTTTGACTTCTCTTGCGTATCTATCCAAATCTTCATCTCTCACAATCTTTTTGTTGATAGTTTGTGACAAGGCATCAAATGCTTGCCAAACCTTAGCACGTGTACTTGCCATGCGAGGATCTGAGCCAATATTTGTTGTGCATTGACATATTTTCCTCCAGTACTCCCATTCAACACTACTTTCACGTGCAGTATGATTTGACAATAGGTGTCTCGCTTTCGCACCACCCATTGAAACTTTTGCTGGAACATCTTGCGTTTTTTCACTCATCTCAATGTCTTTGGTAAGACTCACGTGGCCCCCGTGCAATCCCATATCGGATAAAATTATCTCTAGATTTCTAATCCTAACATCTGCTCTTGATTTGGGCTGCATGTTCCATGCGTAACAACAATGCAAAAATAATAATTTGTCCAGTATTTGTAATTCACCATGCATTGTGCAAAAATGGACTCTTTCGAGAGGAATGTTCAACACAGGACTCCAAGCTTTGTCTAGATTGTGCCTATTTGGTGCAAGACGTTGGTTGCAATTCAAAATACTTTTGTTCCGCCCAGATTCAAACATACAATATATACAAAAATTCTTTGCATTTGCACCGAAACCACAACCGTACATGCATTTCAAAGTCTTCAAATCAGCAGCTAGGTGCCATTCTACAGCAAAGCTTTCTCCTTCAACATTGAGCAATTTGCCTTCATTTTGTGCATGTATTATCTTAGATATACTACATTTTTCAAATAGCCACTCCAGTACGTCGTGAGACACCCTAGGAACTTCAAATGCAGCTATCCACCATACATGATTTTTGGATTGCACGCTAAATTCTTTACAATAAGTTCTGCCAAACTGTTGCAATTCACGATTCATCAAGGTGATTGTGAGACATTCAAGTTTACGTCCTTTTACGATTTCTGCTTCGTCCAACTTAATAACAAATATAGCTTTACTTCCGCAATCTGTAAAACTGAAATTTCATTACGAAAACATATTAGTTGAAGAAAAGCATACAATTGAAAACCGAAATCCACAATAAATGTTCTTACCATTTGTTCTAACTTCGTAATGTCGGATCATCATCGCTTGGAGCTTTTCCAGATCTAAAAATATATTATTGCCTTGATGATAATGAAAACATGTCGGAGGTCCTTTCTTCTTATTGGTTACTATAAAAGAATCCTCAATATGTTGAAACTCTCCTAATTCAGAGAGCAAAATCGAATTGCATTCTCATTTGGCAGATTCAACAAGTTTATAAGTAGGTATTATTTGATGGCGTTTTAACCCATTTTTGTCAGAGCATTTCATATACTTCTTCAAAGCTCTATACCCCTTGTGACTCACACCTCCTTGGTCACATGCGTACACCATCTCTTTAATATTTGGATTTGGCTTGAACTTGTCGACTAGCTTTTTTGCAATTCTCAAGCGAATTGAATCACTTGTTTCATCTTCCACAATTTTAATCAAATCTTTACCCTTCAAAAAATGTTTTATATATTTTTCGGCAATAAAATCTTTTCCAACCGTCTTTTTCAAGAACTCTTTTGTGTCCCTCATACGTCTTTTACTATCACCACCACCTGGTGCCAAAGCTTCTAGTTTGTGTCTCTTAGTGTTTTCATTTTATGCTTGCTGATCCATCGAGACTCTACGCTTTCGTTGTAAGCCATATATTGTCCTCTGAAATATACTGATTGAAGATTGTAATTCTTCAATTTTTACGACAGAACTAGCAAGCTCTATTTTCAAACCATTTATCTCCTACTCCAATTTCATATTTATTCCATGCAATGACTTTAAATTGTCATTCATACTCAATATATGAATGTTTGCCGTATTTGCCAATGTCTCAGCTTGGATTCTTCGAGAATCCATTGCTTGACAATAGCCAAGCAGTCCATTCCGACCATCCCCAACGAACCTTAACAAACTATGTACATCAGAGGAGCATCTACCAGTGGATTATGAGGGTATAAATCACCTCTTACCCGTAGGTCAATATGTTATTTTCCTTCTAATCTCCAACAATGCATGTCATACGGATTTAAGTTAACACCCCATGCAGCTTTGGTGGTCGCATAATCCTTCTCTAACTTCACATGTAAGTGATACTTGGTTGTCATCTTGAAGATGTTGAATTTCCCAAAAGAATCTATGTAGAACATTACAATATACCTTAATCAAATGGTGTCAAAGTTCAATGTGAACTAACGATGATATAAGCTTTATTAGGCATATACTAGTTTCCATCCCTAGGGTCCTATTGTAGGTAGGACAATGAAAGGTCATCCTATACTAACCCTACTCTAGTTGTAATTTGTAACTTACCTATTAGTTGCCTATTATAGTCTATGCAAATAACCTACAATAGTCTATGAAAATGAGACCTACATTTAGGCCTTAACTCTTGCTCACCTTGTATGGTAACCCAAGGTAAAGGTGCCACGCAGGATTGATTAGCACTAAATTAATTATGATTAGAAAACTTGTTTAGGCAAGGAAGAGGCCCTTTTTGAGTCCAAAAAGGGCCCTAATGAACAAAAAGTATTCGCATAAATAGGTAAATAAGTTTAAAGACAGTTCTTTAATTCAACTTCACGGAAATACAACAAGCGACTGTAAAAAAATATCCTATTGTCTGACCAAAGAATGATTCTAAGTAATGCATACGAGATTGCTAGTAGATTTGAAATCACTCACACTCAGCAATGCGGAGAACAAAGAGTAAAGAAAATAACCTTGAACACTCTATTCATTTCTTCAATCTCAAACATATAGTCTCTCTCTCTCTCTCTCTCTCTCTCTCTCTCTCTCTCTCTCTCTCTCTCTCTCTCTCTCTCTCTCTCTCTCTCTCCCCCGGTAATGTGAGAATGAAGAGTGTCTAGTTTTATAACCTACGGAGAAAACAAGCACACCTCTAGGAATTTCTAGTGCATCTCTCCATTTACAAATTCTAAATATCATATAAGTTGTAGAACAACTGATTAGACAAATCTTGATTCTACTAGCAAAGCGTGCAGTTTACTTGACAAAGGATGAGAAAGGTACGAACGTGAACTCAAAACATTTCTATTTGTGACCAACGCAAAGGATTGTTGGAGGGTTTGCGAATCCCAAGGCAACCCTAACCCTAGTTAATAAGTGAGAGGGATTTGGCACCCTGCGTGTGTAAGTCCAACCCGATGATCACATAATTATTTGATTAGTTACAAGTCAATAAAAGGACTTTAGGCCTTTTTGCGGGACTTTTAATGTCGCAGGGCCTAAATGTCAAATTAGTGAATAAAGTTGGATTTCCCTCCAATTTGGATGGTTCTCATTTTTTTTAAATTTGAATAATTAGGGGGACATAAATGGACCAATAGGATCCAGAGGCCAGGGTCCTCCTCTCTATTATAAAAAGAGACCAACTCTAATTTCCTACACATGTTCATTTCTTCAATTCAATAAAGCAGATTGGTCCTCTTGTGAAATGGATTGATGAATGTCCTTGCTCTCTATCACTTTTCCTCCATCTCTCATGCTTTATTTGGATTTTGCTAATTGTTGGATTTGATTGTTATTGGGATTGCATGTTATTATACTTTTTATGAGGGAAAAAGGGAGAGAGAGAAAGAGTAAGCTATCTTGTTGTAGATCTAGTGTTAGTGGATGTAGTGTTAATGCTTAGGGTTAATGGATGTTAGAGTTAGATGTGAATCTTCCATGCATACTGAAATCTGAACTATACTATCGCTCTCATGGGAACGAATCTATGCATGACAACTAACTTCATCTCTTTGATGCTAGATTGATTAGATCTTGGATTGAGGTTAGGCAAGAAAAGAAACCCATTACAATTTTGGCATCGTTGCCAGGGAGCTATGACAATTTTTCAGTTTGCAGCATGTTTGTTGGATGGTTAGCTTGCATTAGGCATCTTGTCGTTGCATGAATAGTGTTAGATCTACATTTAGGGTTAGTTTTGGAGTGATTTTGCTTGAATTGAGTGGATTTGCTTGTTTGAAATCTAATTTGATTGTGGAACAGGAAAAGCTATTTAGATCATTAACCTTAAAATCCATTTGGATCTGAGATATCAGAAAAAATAACAAAAATCGGTCAAATCTGTCATATTTTGGTCAAAAGGAGGCAAAACTCGTCATCAAAGCTGATTACTTTTTCCCCTCTTTCAGGAAACCTTCGCCGAGTTGCAGACACCTTCGGTTTTGATCACAGAACCTTCAGTTTGAAGGGCGAACAATCCTTTAAAGCAGAAACATCAGAAGAACCATCAAAAAACACCAAAAAATCACCAAAACCCTAAAAATATAGAAAAAAAACCTTTGTCCGATTCACTATGTGTAATTCAGATCTATCTACTGTCAGGTCAACGAAAAATAATATAAAAAATAGAAGGTTTTCTTAGAGGATCAGTTGTCATATTGTCATATTTTTGTCAAAAAAATCTCTTTTTTGCAAAAATATCAGTATTACTCTTGATTCTTCGCCACAGCCTTCGCCGAGATTTCAAGATATTTAGTTTATAGTAAAATACTATTTTTGAATTCGGCGAACATTCTTCTTATCTAGATCTTAGAAAAGCATTAACTTCAGCACCAATACTACGTTCTCTAGATTGGACGGTTGAATTTCATGTTCACACGAATGCCTCAAAATACACCATTGGATCAGTTTTGACGTAGCCAGGTGACTATAAGAAGGACTATCCTATACGATTTGCAAGCAGACAGCTTACATATCCGGAGAAGAACTATTCAACAACAGAACATGAATTGTAGGCTAACTCACCCTCCAAAAACGCCCATCTTCAGTAATTGAAAGCTCCAAAAATTGTTTTCTATAGCCAAGAATCCACGGTTTTTACTCTGAAAACCCTAGCAAGCCATTACTTCCATAGTTGAGAAGAAGGATATATTGCTCTATAATTGCTCCATGGCTGACCCTGCCCTTATGGCAATCGCTCGGCCTCGCCTAGACAATCCTAGGTAGCTTTTTAAAGTGCCCAATTCCATTGAGTATGGAGAAAAATTCGCAACTTTATGTTTTTCCAAAAAACTAAGCCACTACGGCTAGTTCCTTGAACTGTCGCTTTCTCCTCCCACTATAAATGAATTGCAAAATCCACTCAGCCCTGAGTTGCCACTACCCTGCAACCCGTTTTAATCCTCTCCACTCCCCAATTGATGGAGTACTCAAAGAAATTCGGTCAGCTTCCTGTCATAGCCACAGACAACCGTTTTTGAGCAATTTTCAGAAGTCCTCCAAGAATTCACTTACGACGATCGTTCTGATCTTCCCTGAAGTTTCGATCGAAGAAACTTTGTTGTCTTGTGCCATTCAGACTGACGATACCCTGTATGGAGTCCTCTCTCCTGAGACGCTTTCAGTGCTATTTCTCCTAATGAAAGACACTATCGCATAGCTCCATCGAATTGTGCATACCTGCACCCTGATGCTCTGATACCAAGTTGAAATTCCAATAGAATCTAGTGCAGTATGCAGATCACACAATCACCATAGCCACTCCTCACAAGCTCTCATAGATGGCACAACAAAAATTTATGTATATTACAAAGAACACTGTACATATAGGAAACACAACCTGCATGAAAAAGACAAGTGTCCTAAAACTGGCCTACCATCTATCAAAAGTCGGGCCTGATATGGCCAAATTCGACTGACAAATTCGAGACATGCCCTCAAGAATAGCAAGTACTGTAAATAAGTCTGTACAGGCTAATTTTTCCTATGCGTGGCTACTCGGCTAACCCAAGTAGTCGGCTACGAGATCAGTGCTCGCTCAATATATCCTAACGGCGATCACACCCATATACAGTAAACCAAATAAACTATACACTACTTACATCATCACATTTAGAGCTTATACTAATAAATCATATCACAACCTGATTTCTAGCTGGTAGGCCACTAATACTTAGCAGTCATAATCTTATTAACAATATTCTTTAAAGCGAAATGTCCACTAGCATCTTTAGAATGTAAAGCTTGAATAACCTTTGGTATATCTTCTACTTCAAGACACCTTCTTAGCTGATGATTAGCACCAAGCTTAAACAAAATATTGTTAATGATGGTATAAGTTGTAACCTTATATGGAAATATTGTTTTCTTCTCCAAATCATATCCATCAGGATCTTTAAGATAAATTATAATATCCGGATATGAAGAATTTGTAGAGGATATCTTGAACAAATTTTCATCTGGAAAGTCATCATTCAACGACTCTTCAATCCTTCCCGTATTTAGGCGTGAAAGATAATCACCATTAGTATGATGCTTTCCTTGACGAAGCTCCACTTCATAATTGAACTCTTGTAGCAGCAAAACCCATCGAGCTATTCATCCAGATAAATCAGGTTTATTAACAAGATACTTTAAAGCATAATGATCAACATGGAATATAAAAGCATATCCCAGCAAATAATGTCAAAATTTCTTTACAGTAAAAATCATTCCAAGTGCTTCTCTTTATGTTGCCGAATAATTCTTTTCTGAGGAGCTAAGCTGACGACTTGCATAGTATATTGGAAGGTCTTTCTTCTGTTTGTCCTTCTACCTAGACAAACACCAATAGCGAATGCTGCAAATCAACATAACAATGAAATAGTTTTGACTAGTTAGGTGGTCTCAGAATTAGAGCATTAATCAATCTGTGCTTGAGTTCTTCGAATGCTTTTTGTTGGGTTGTCGTCCAATATAAGCAACATACTTTTTAAGTAACCGTGTAAGAGCTGCAGCAATATAGACGTGATTCTGGATAAATCTTCGATAATAATCCACTTGTCCTATGAAGCCTCTTAGTTCACGTAGATTCTTTGGTATCAACAGATTTTTGATAACTTCGACTTTATCTTTGTCAACTTCAATTCCTCTATTCGATATTCTATGACCCAGAAATTATACCAAAAAAACATTTTTTGGGGTGAAGTGACAAACAAGTGTCTCGACACCTCTGCAATGTAAGCTTTAGCTTCTGAATATGAGTCTTGATATTATTGTATACACAGAAATCATCAATGAAAATTTCGAGAAATGTTCTTAGAAAAGCAGCGAAAATCAACATCATGATTCTCTGGAAAGTAGCTAGTGCATTACAAAGACCAAAGGGCATTTTATTATAGGCATAAGTGCCCCAATCATCAGTAAAGGTAGTCTTTGATCGATCCTCCTTCCTTACTCCAACTTGATTGTAACCAGAAAAGCCATCATAGAAACTGTAACGTTCTTGTCCAGCGACCTGGTCTAAAATGAATCCGTGAAAGGTATTGGATGGTGATCTTTCCTTGTAGCAGCATTCAGCTTCCGAAAATCCTTGCAAATTCGTATCTTGTTAGTTTTCTTCTTTAAAATTACAACAATAGGAGATACCCACTCAGTACTTAAGACGGAATAAATAATACCTGTCTTAAGATGATTGTTGAGTTCATCTTTCACCATTAGAAAGTACTTTGAATCAAGACGATATTGTCTTTGTCGGACTCGTCTTCCTTAAGATCAATGCGGTGCTCACCATATTCCGGAGATATTCCTTTCAAGTCTTCGAGCAACCATGCAAACACATCTTGGTACTCTTTCAATAGTTCAGTAAATTTTGCTAATTTAGTCTCTCCAAGGGACTTCGAAACATGCACAAAACTTCTAGGTGCAAGTTCAATTAGCTCTGTAGAATCGGACAGAATTATACCTTCCGTCATGTTGGCCTGGGTATGGCCATGAATCTCACATATGACTGACTCCATAGATTTATTCTTGTTGTCGGCCTGTTCTGTTTCAACAAATTCTTGATCAGATTCTTCAAATTCATCATCCGAATCCTCATCATTTGCATCAAAATTTTTAGAGTTCTGGTCTATCGCTTCTGATTCACTGATATCAGGATCTGCATTGCAAACCTTGAAGAATTCTTCTTCATCCTCCGACGAGTCATTATTCTCGTAGCATTCGAAATAATTTACATCGATATCTAATTTCTTAGATAATATATTAAGATCATAAGAAGAATCTTCTGAAGTGAAACTGATGTCACTCACAGGAGTCTCACCTTCATATCTATCATGGCTCCAGGTAATAATATGTTCTTTTGGTTTACCATGATTTCTTTTCTCACCAGACTGGAATCTCATGGGCATAACATGTCCACCCATATGAACTGCTTTGTTTTGGATGAGAAATCTACTTGAGATTCTCTCTTAAGTTGAACTTTCTAAAATGTTTTTGGATCATTATCCCATGACTTATCATTTAAAGTTTCCACCTCCTAATTGAAAGATGTGAATTTCAACCTTCTAACATAATAGCCAAGGAAAGAGCCTTCGCAAAGCTAGAACCTTGCAATTTTGCAGGCTTCTTTCTATCTTCATCTCACACTTATCCACATCAGTAGAGTAATCAACCATTATTTCTCATGAAACATTTTATCTCACACACTTTCGAATGAATTCTATTTATAGGTGTGAAGTGGCTAAGAACTCTATCATAACAAGATTCCAAAAAGCCACATCCCTTCTCTAAACCTTTGGCAAAACAATTGTTCTCTCTCTTATTCGGATCAAATGTAGGTTTTTCCTCAAGTATCATTGGTCCAAGTAAGACAAACGTAGCCGATTTTCTATGTTACCCACCTAATTTTGATTGTTGTTAGGCTTTTAAGTCAACATTCTTAAAACATAAAGGCCCACGAGCTTAAAATCAACCATTGCCCATTATTCCAAAAAGATGCAATGGAGAATCTTGTTTTGTGTCCTTTTGGAGGTTGTCAAATGAATCTAGAAGTGTAGAAGGATTTATGAAGTGGAAAATACATGTGCCATTCACAAGACTTTAAATGACAAAAAAATCTTGCACTTTGTCTTGCAAAACATCTCAACGACCCCTTCAAATGAAAACAATATGATATTGATACTAGTGGAGCAACATATGGATGCTTTAACTAGCCATGCCATGTGTAGAAACAATGTATGACTCCTTGGGGGAATTTCATTGTTCTTAATAATCAATGCATTGGTCAAGATTCAAGAACTAGAACTAAAATTATTTAATACATTAGATTCTTACCTAGAATTTTGCTTTCAACTCCCAAATTCCAATATTCGAGTATAATACTCAATCACCAATGTTGTATCCAGATGATCAACCTTCCAATGATGATGGATTTGTATTTTATGATTCTACTTGATATTGTACATCTTTTGGTTTCATTTGGGACTCTAAAATGCTTGAGAGTGAAACACTTGGAGATGGCCATGAAAGACACAATTGCTCAATCTATAATCACTTTGAAAATTGTTCCACATCAAACTTTACCATAAATACAATTGCTTAAAGTCTAACAAGAACTCGCATCCAAGGTGAAAGTGCTAGTATAAGATTATGGTTTCTCATTTGAACCCATTGAAGAAAAGACAGGTGAAGAACTAGGCATGCACTTGCATTAATGTGAGGTTGTGTGTTAAGAAAAATAACACACGCACATCCTTGAGAAGATTGGAATTATTTTAAACCAACTGGCAGAAGAATGTCTCCAATGCTATCTATGTACAATATGAAGGGTTTTGACATTCTGCGAGTAAAACTTTTGCGATTTTTGTGAGTTTCTTCTACCCATGATCCAACAAAATGGTAGTACATGGTGTGCTACTCTTTTTCTGCCACTACGTGATTTTTTAAGAACAAGAATTGTAGTTTGATGCATACTTAGAACTTTGACTATCCATCAAATTTTAAATAGGTCCATCACAAAATACTTTGTTATTCTATAAATATAGGTTTACTTTTATACATAAAAAAAATTGTTATTGAAGTTGTAAAAGCTAGCATGTCATCGTGCTAGGCTACAAATTTTTATTTTTTTTTAAAATGAAGTTTTTTTGGAGAACTTTTTGAAAAAATTTCTTTTTGGAGCTAGTTCGACTAGCATGCCGGTGTGCTAGCCGAGTCAATAATAAAATAGAAAAGCTATTTTGACACATTTGAGAATCAAATTTTGAGTAAAAACATTATTTCTTAATATTTTTTTTAACCTCCAAACATAGTAAGCCGACGCACTAAGTAAAACAGCTAAAAAAAAATTTGCAGCCTTTAAAGATAGCACGTCGATGGGCCATATGAAATGCCTCCAAACATAGCACGTTGGCGTGCCAAGTGAGACCGCCCGAGCAGTCTCGCCTAGCACACCGACGTGCTATGTTAAGAGGTTGCAAAAAAGAAGTTATGACAAGAAATCAACTCGCAAAAAATTTACTCGCAAAATGCCAAGGCCCCAATATGAACTCAATAAGTTTTCAAAGAGGGAGGGCTTGAAAGCCACATTCTTATATTGATATAAGTTTAAATCTTTGGGCAAAGATGATTCACTTGGATGCTTATGCTTTGTCCATATTCCCTTGGAAACAAGGAAGAAGGAAGATCCTAGTGCATGCAAAGGGATCATGGTTGGATACTCATCCACCAAGAAGGCCTATAGAGCCTTTATACTCTCTACTTCTCAAGTTATTGAAAGTAGAGATGTTGTCTTTCATGAAGATCAACACTCATCATTTGAAGAGGCCGAGATCAAGAAATCTATGGATGCATCATCAATTATTGATTTTGAAGACAATCATGATGTGATGGGGTCGAGATTTGAAGAAGACTCTCCTCGGATTTTTTCACCAAGAAGATCCATGAGAGATAGATCCGAGCCTAAGAGGCTCTCATATGTTGACAAAGGCAAACAAGTGGATCTTGATTCCACTAATTATGTTTTTTATGTCTCTCATGAAGAGCCAAAGAATGTACAAGAGGCACTCAATACCAAGGAGTGGTATGATGCCATGAAGCAAGAGTATGATGCATTGATCACCAACAATACTTGGGAGCTTGTGGATCCTCCTTCCAACAAGCATGTGATTGGTTGCAAGTGGGTATTTCGGATCAAGTTCAATCATGATGGCACCATCAACAAGCATAAAGCAAGATTATGTGCCAAAGGATTTGCTCAAATCCATGGTCTTGATTATGAGGAGACCTTTGCACCCGTTGCAAAGATGGTGACAATAAGAATTCTTATTTCTCTTGCTTGTTTTTTCAAGTGGAAGGTGTTCCAATTAGATGTATCCAATGCTTTTCTAAATGGTTATCTTGAGGAGGAGATCTATATGAAACAACCTCAAGGATTCATCAAGGATGAGTCCAAAGTGTGCTTGCTCTTCAAAAGTCTTTATGGACTCAAGCAAGCACTAAGATCATGGTATTCAAGACTTAACTCTTTCCTTATCTCACTAGGATTTACTCTTAGTGACTATGATCCTTCCATGTATCTAAAGTTTGTTGATAGCAATATTGTCATTCTTCTAATTTATGTTGATGACATTATTCTTTGTGGAAGTTGTATCAAGCTAGTTGATGAAACCAAGCTAGCACTTGGATGTGAGTTTAAAATGCAAGATCTAGGAGAGATACATTACATCCTAGGCCTAGAAATTGATTTTTATGAAAATGATGTCTTTATATGCCAATCTAGATATGCTCACTCTATGTTAAAAAAATTCCATATGGAAAATTCTAAGAGCATAGGTACTCCAATGGAGCAAATTGTAAAAGATCCTAATAAAGGTGATGAAAGATCCTTTGAGGACATCACACTTTTTAGGAGTCTTGTAGGCTCCTTGATTTGGCTTACCATTACTAGGCCCGATCTTAGTTTTTGTGTGCATAAATTGAGTCAATTTATGCAAGAACCTAAGATCCATCATTGGAAGATGGCCAAGAGGATTTTAAGATATGTATCTTCATCTTGTGATTATGGTCTACTCTATAAAAGTGAAGATCTATCCATTATTGGCTACTCGGATTCGGACTTTGCAAGTGACAAAATGGATCGAAAGTCTATTAGTGCATACACTATCTTTCTTGGAGGCAATCTAATATCTTGGCTTTCCAAAAAGCAAGATACTATATCTCTCTCTTCATGTGAGGCCGAGTACAAAGCACTCACTACAACTACCAAAGAAGTGCTTTGGATCAAGAGGTTATTAATGGAACTAAAGTGCATCAAGGAGGATGATCTACCAATGATCAAGTGTGATAACATCTCGGCCCAAGCTCTTGCCAATAATCCCATATTTCATGCAAGAAGCAAGCACACCATTTTGTGAGAGAAAAGCTTATTGGAGGAGAAATCTATTTGGAGCATGTTAACTCGTCCTCTTGTATTGCCGATCTACTCACCAAGCCTTTGAGCAAAAGTGCTTTCATCAAGCATAGATCTAATCTTGGAGTTATATCAAGATCAATGTTCAAATCTTCATAGATAATCTTTTAGGAGGACTATGAAGAATTGAAAAAGATTATCTATGTTAGATATAGGGGTCTTATATTTTTTACATCAAGCATCTAGGTGTAGGATGTTGATAGGAATAAATTTGGCATAGATGGCAAATTATGCATTTCCACTTGTAATGCCACTATAAACACTTGCTAATTAGAGTGTAGACAAGTGTAAATTTTTTGTTTGATGAATTCCAAGAGGTCCAATAGGATATAGAGGTGGAACCTTGTGAGGTCCAATAGGAAATTGAGGTGTGCTTGAATATAGTCCAATAGAATCAAGAGGTGCATAGATCAATGATCCAATAGGATCAAGAAGTGACAAAATGTGGTCCAATCATAGTTAAGCATAGTGGTAGCTCGTGGACCTACTAGTATCATTGTACTCCTCATTTTGAAATCAATTGATTTGGTGATTTCATGGATTTTGTGAGTTTTTGGATTTCTAGCTTTCTCTCTCTACCCGAGAGCTCTTGATGCATTTTCTCTCTCTACCCGAGGAGAGCAGCTTGTTTTTACTTAGATTATTTTTTGAATACTTTCCACACGTGTGAGTGAGAGTTGGAAGTGATTGAATGCATGTAGTAGTGTGTTTTTGCCATAGGATTCAAGATTGATCTTGAATCTCAATCTAGTCTTGATCTTGGTGCATCTACACACCTTAGGAGATCACAAATACATGTAGTGGACAGTCCGCACATGTGAAAATCAACAAAGATCCCTAGAAGATTGACATAGAATATATGGGTTTTACAGGTTAAATGTCTCAATGTGCATATAATTGTCTTTTTTGACTTGGTTTTCTATGCTCTTGTCTAATTTCCATTCTCTCTTTAAGTAGTGTGTGTTTACTTTTTATTTGAGGGTGAGTCAGACCTACATGATTCACCATTCAAACTTAAGCTAAAAGATTATTTCGAATCCAAAAAATTACATATTTTGTTTTCTCTATTTTGATGACTTTTGTGTGCACTTTCTTATTTCTCAATATTGATACCATTTTATCAATCTTCCAATGACTAGTTTCTCATTATAATAATAAACTTAAGCATGTTTTTGTGTAGTCCCAATTAAATTGTTGTTAATTTATTGGGCTAAGATTTTCACTTTGTACATAACTTAGTACATCCTCACACATTAGAGGAGTTCTAAATCCAAAAAAGACCCTTTGTAAAGATTTTTTTTATATTTTTTTCTCAATTTTTTCTTACAGATGGACCAATCAAAACACTCAAATTTGAAATCTAGTGGCTCCTCCCTTGCTTGTAGTTGATGAGAAATGCACATCCGAGTGGATTAACTCCAAAGGATGCTTGCTTTTGATAGAAGATCTTGTAAATGGCTTTTTGTGAGATTTAGCAATAGCACAAGCCTCACAAGGCTTGATCTTCTTGGAGAATGACTTTGGCAAGCCAATAGCTTTGGATTCTTTGATCATAGAGAGCATGGATTTGTAGTTGGGATGTCCCAACCTCCTATGCCATAATTCCTCCATAGAGAGCTTGTTCACAAGAGCAACATTACAAGCATTCACATACTCATTTGGATCTAGTTTATAGATGCCACCAAATCTAGATCCTAATGCAAGTATCTCATCATTCTTCTTGATAGTGCAAGTATCAACATTGAATTTTACATCAAGGCCATTATCAAGCAATTGGCCAACACTAATAAGATTCTTGGTAAGCTTAGGTACATAAAGAACTCTAGAGAGAGAAAGAACTTTAGAGGATGCAAGCTTCAAGGGAATGTTCCCTATGCCTTCAATAGGACATTCAAAATCATTTGCAGTGTATATTGATTTCTTCACTCCATCATAAGGTGCAATAGAAGAGAAAGAGTCCTTGGAGCTACACATATGTGAAGAGGCTCCACTATCAATATACCATAGGCCGTCCTTCTTGAAAGGAGTAGATGAGAAACTAGAGACCATAAGAGATCCCTCTCCATCAATTGCAATAGTGTCTTCCTTTACATTGGTAATATTGGCTTGCTTGAGTTGATTCTTCTTTTTGAAGCAATTGGTGGCATAATGACCTTTCTTGCCACAATAAAAGCACTTGATCTTCTTCTTCTTCTTGAGCTTGGATGATGAAGCATTAGAGGAATCATCTTCCTCCTCATCTTTGTCTTTGGATTTGACTTTGTCCTTGCTTGAGGATTGTTGATGTTGGTTCTTGCTCCTCTCTTTGTGCTTATCCTTGGCAAAGAGAGCTTTGCCATCATTATGAGTGAGAGAAAGCTTGTCCATCCTCAAGAGCTTATACTCTTGTCTTGATTCTTCTGAAATTAGCACACTTTGGAGAGCCTCCAAACTTGGTAGCTCCTCCTTAATGGCATAGGATTGGACAAGATTATCAAATTAACTTCTCAAGCCATTGAGAATGACTTGAACTAGCTCATTTTGATTGATGGAATCACCAATACAAGCAAGCTCTCTATGAATATCGTTTACTCTCAAAACATAACTAGATGCACTCTCATCACTCTTTTGGCTACTTTGAAGGATTTGATTCCTAAGAGTGAGAAGCCTAGAGGTATTCTTAGCCTCATAGATAGTCTCGAGACAATCCCAAGCTTCTTTGGCTGTTGTACAAGTACCTATCTCCCTCAATATCTCATTAGAGACATTCATCTTAATGTAGTGGAGAGCCATCCTAGCTCTCTTTTTGTATTTTTGAACCTCTTGAAGAACTTGTGGTTCTTCTTCAAGGCCAAGAACTATGTCCATCACGTCTTGAAGGATCAAGATGGACTCCATCCTCATTTTCCAAATTGAATAATTTGAAGTGGTCAATCTTTCACTTGGTTCCAACAAGGATGAACCCATTGAAGACATTTGAAGTGAAGAAAACTCAAATGATGAACAATAAATGTTGTTACACACTTTCAATAGGATCCAATAATTGAGTACTATCTCCTCCTATGAAAGATCTTACAACAATTTGTGAATTGATTCTCACTAGCTACACAAATCTCTCTAAAACAAGATCTATTTCACATCAAATGATGGAGTATATGCAAATTTAGGATCCAAAACTCTTAGCACGTGTGAAATACACTAAAAAACCAAATTTGACTCAAATACAATGATATTGCATGAAACAAAATGGCTAAGATCTCAAAACAGTGCCTAGATCACATATAGATGAGATTGGCAAGCATACAACTGTGATTTTGGATCAACCAAGCAATCTCTTGACCAAACCAAATGTGTCCACCCAGGTCTAGGTGCCCTACCTAACCCTCTTCAAAAGCTTATAACTTTTGATTGGCTCAACCAAATGGAATGAAACTGATTGCAACAGAAACTAGACAAAAATAGCTTCAAAACAAGCTATCAAGCAAGATAAGTGGATCAAACATGAGAGGACTTCCAAACTGAAATTGGATGTTCCTCACACGTGTCTGAGCACCTGATTCCGTACAGTACCAGGTCAGACCCAATCAATGTCCTTTTGATCTCTTTTGATCCAAGATTGAACAAGATAGCTAGGAAAATGGGCCTTGACAACTTCTAGCTCAAGATTGATGAAAATTTTTCACTTAGATGGATCAAAATGCATGGTAACCTTAGGTAGGCTCTGATACCATGTTGATTTTCACATGTGTGGACTGTCCACTACATGTACTTGTGATCTCCTAAGGTGTGTAGATGCACCAAGATCAAGACTAGATTGAGATTCAAGATCAATCTTGAATCCTATGGCAAAAACACACTACTACATGCATTCAATCACTTCCAACTCTCACTCACACGTGTGGGAAGTATTCAAAAAATAATCTAAGAAAAAACAAGCTGCTCTCCTCAAGTAGAGAGAGAAAATACATCAAGAGCTCTCGGGTAGAGAGAGAAAGCTAGAAATCCAAAAACTCACAAAATCCATGAAATCACCAAATCAATTGATTTCAAAATGAGGAGTACAATGATACTAGTAGGTCCACGAGCTACCACTATGCTTAACTATGATTGGACCACATTTTGTCACTTCTTGATCCTATTGGATCATTGATCTATGCACCTCTTAATTCTATTGGACTATATTCAAGCACACCTCAATTTCCTATTGGACCTCACAAGGTTCCACCTCTATATCCTATTGGACCTCTTGGAATTCATCAAACAAAAACTTTACACTTGTCTACACTCTAATTAGCAAGTGTTTAGCCTCTTACTCTATTTTGGCTCAATAGTGGCATTACAAGTGGAAATGCATAATTTGCCATCTATGCCAAATTTATTCCTATCAACATCCTACACCTAGATGCTTGATGTAAAAAACATAAGTCCCCTATATCTAACATAGATAATCTTTTTCAATTCTTCACAATCTTTTCTACTGAAAATTGTTGAATAGGCCAACAAGAAGTTGATTATGCAAAAGAATGTCATAATTATTATTTCAGTTATTGCTAGATAAATAATCGTAACTCACAACGTTCTACCTTGTCTTGCAAAAACTATAGTTTGAATGTATGTACAAATTTGCTATTATTAATTGTCAAATTCCAACAAAATCTTCAAATGCCAAACCAAGCAAGAAGGCAATATCAACATCATTATCATGTTTGTTGTAGATCCACATATGCACACAATTACTGCAATGGAGTATGTGAGAGTGTCATCACGCATGAAGCTACTTGATTCACTGGGAATGTATGTAGGAAAGGTTTAGTAATTCTAAGTGTGTGTGTGATTTTAACATTCAAAATATTTCAAATTTTAGGAATTTTTTTGTTGTATGATGATTTACTTTGATTTTGTGATAATGGTATGCTAAAAAAAGGGTTGGTTTTGAAGAATAATCAAAGCATGCAATACAGATTATATATATATATACATATATATATATATATATATATATATAGAAAAAAAACAACGAAATGGAACAGAACCGATTTCGTTCCGTTCCATAAAAAAGAAATCAAAAAATCCCCAATATAATATTTGTACCCTCTATGTAGCTAAAAACTACAAAAGAAAATTGAATAAGGCCTCAAAAAATAAACCCTAAACTCAAAACAAGGTGTAAAAGGTCCGTTTTTTGAGTTTTTCAGCTAGTTTTTTGGACTTCTAGGCCATTTTTTGAGTTTTTTTGAAATTTTTTTGCAACCCAATACTGTTTTTGGTCATTTTAAAAATTTTCAAGAAAAAAAATTCACGATATGAAACCGTTCCATACCATGGAACGGTTCCGTACCATAAAAATCCATGATATCTTTGGAATTTTGATATATATATATATATATATATATATATATATATATATATATATATATATATATATATATATATATATATATATATATATATATATATATATATATATATATATATATATATATGTGTGTGTGTGTGTGTGTGTGTGTGTGTGTGTGTGTGTGTGTGTGTGTGTGTGTGTGTGTGTGTTAGATTTTAGCAATTTTCACATAGTTCTAGCAATTTGTTTGACATCTATGTGGAACGTGTGAGGACCTATCCACACGTGTGAAATAACACTTGTAATACTCAGATCCATTGTACTGAGATTTTATTTGAGTCAAATGTCAAATCTCCTAAATTGTAGGAGTTATCTCCTAGATTGTTGGAATCTAGAAGGTCAACACAAACCACCAATGGATGATGTGGCTAATTAGATAGATCTTATCCAAAGTGGATATGGATGAGTACAATAAGTTGTTCCACACGTGCTGGAATCCGCCTAGAAAGAGATTTTGATGATTGAGTACTTGATCCATGATGGATCCATTGTGAGGTTAATCTTGAAATACATTGATTTGGAAGCCATCATTGTGTTTTCACTCTCTTAAGCTAATTCTTTGTGAATGAATGCTTTGTATTTCCTTAATAGACATATTCTTTGTTAACTAGATAGTACACTTGTTGTAGGCTCTGCATAATTTTTGCACCCTATCAGGTGTTGGCACACGCTAGGGTGCATCAGCCGGGGACCGGGCAAAAGCTCGCAGGCGTGGCACCAATATGGGCGCTGGGCAGCACAGTGGCGCTGGTGGGTGGCAAGGCAGTGGCGCCGGGCTGGCAGGTGGCACTGGGCACCTTCACACCCACCTGCACACATGTGAATAAACAGGTTGGTTCAGTCTTTATTGTTACTAATTTATCCCAAAGATTTGCTTATGGGATAAATACTGGTTGCCCGCCAACACGTGGCACCCGGGCAACCAATTTTTCAAAAAAACAAAAACAAAAGGGGTCCCTGCCTGGCGCATGCCAGCACTGGTCAGAGTGCTGCTGTACTTCACACGTGTGAAGCCTTTGGATCATCTTTTTTTATTGTTCTTGCTTGGATCAATAGAAATTGTCAAAGCTAGAATTGGATGCTAGTCTTGATATAGATCAAGATCCCAAGCTACCAATCACTCTTATTGATCATTTGTGGATCAAATTAAGTCATTTTCTCTAAAATTTGACATGATATTAGAGACAAGTCTAAGAGATTTGATGATGATCCAAATCTCTTCATTTTGCCAAAAGCATTGGTGCTAGAATCAATTTGAAGGAGGGTGACCTTAACCAATTGTTTTGTATGTAGATGACATTATCCTTAGTGGAAATGATCATGATGGTATACAAGAAGTGAAAGCAGCATTGTAATCAAAAGAGTTTGAGATGGTGGATCTTGGTGTTCTTCATTTCAAACTATGAATAGAAGTATCAAGAGGCAAATATTTGAGTTTTATTTGTCAATCCAAATATTCTTCTTCTATCTTAGATAAGTTTGAAATGAAAGATTGTATAGTAGTAGATACTCCTATGGAGAAAAATGTGATCGTCTCTAATAGTGATGATGAAGTATCCTTTGAGGACATCACACTATATAGAAGACTTGTAGGCTCCCTAATCTATCTTATTGTAACTAGACCTGATCTAAGTTATAGATTAGGTAAGCTAAGCCAATCTATACAAAATCCATTGGTTTGTCACTTGGAAATATGCAAAAAGGGTGTTGAAGTACATCTCGGCCACCAAGAACTTTGGCATTTTATATCATGGATCTAACCTTGCTTTGAGGGCATATTCGGATGCTGATTTTGTAGGTGATAAGGTGGATAGGAGGTCCACAAGTGCTTTTGTTACCTTTCTTTGCAATGGCATAGTGTCTTGGCTTTCCAAAAAGCAAGACACAATTTCTCTATCTTCAACCGAGTCAGAATACAAGGCATTAACATCAACAACCAAGGAGATTTTGTGGTTGAAGAGGCTTTTGGTGGAGTTACAAGTCATGGAGGCCGAGGAGCAGCCAATCATATATTGTGACAACCAATCAAGCCAAGCATTAGCAACCAATCCCACATTCCATGCAAGGAGCAAGCACATAGAGATTGCTCACCACTTTGTGAGGGAAAAGGTTCAAGCAAAGGAGATCAAGCTACAAGAATGTATCTTCTTCAGATTGCCTTGTTGATCTACTCACTAAAGCCTTTCCAAAGGCTTCATTTATCAAGTTAAGATCAGCCTTAGGAGTTGTAGATAGATGTACCATAGATGTATCGATGTAAAAATTGAGGAGTGTTAGATTTAGCAATTTTCATATAGTTTTAGCAATTTGTTTGACATCTATGTGGATCCACACGTGTGAGGACATGTCCACACGTGTGAAATAACACTTGTAATATTCGAATCCATTGTAGTTAGATTTTATTTGAGTCAAATGTCAAATCTCCTAAATTTTAGGAGTTATCTCCTAGATTGTAGAAATCTAGAAGGTCAACACAAACCACCAATGGATGATGTGGCAAATTAGATAGATCTTATCCAAAGTGGATATGGATGAGTACAATGAGTTGTCCCACACGTGCTGGAAGCCGCCTAGAGAGATATTATGATGATTGTGTACTTGATCCATGATGGATCCATTGTGAGGTTAATCTTGAGATACATTGATTTGGGAGCCATCATTGTGTTTTCACTCTCTTAATCTAATTCTTTGTGAATGAATGCTTTGTATTTTCTTAGTAAACATATTCTCTATTAACAGGCCTAATCTGCTGTACTTCACACGTGTGAAGCCTTTGGATCATCTTTTTTTATTGTTCTTGCTTGGATCAATAGAAATTGTCAAGTAGAAGCTAGAATTGGATGCTAGTCTTGATATAGATCAAGATCCCAAGCTACGAATCACTCTTATTGATCATTTGTGGATCAAATTAAGTCCTTTTATATATATTTCAGAGAAAAGCACTTAATTTGATCCACAAATGATCAATAAGAGTGATTGGTAGCTTGGGATCTTGATCTATATCAAGACTAGCATCCAATTCTAGCTTCTACTTGACAATTTCTAATGATCCAAGCAAGAAAATAAAAAAAGATGATCCAAAGGCTTCACACGAGAGAGAGAGAGAGAGAGAGAGAGAGAGAGAGAGAGAGAGAGAGAGAGAGAGAGAGAGAGAGAGAGAGAGAGAGAGAGAGAGAGAGAGAGAGAGAGAGAGAGAGAGAGAGAGAGAGAGAGAGAGAGACTGGCCACATGCACTGTGGCCAACCACCAAAGTGGGGGTTGTTGCAATATGATGCACCCCTCCTACATACTACAAAAGTGTTTTTGCCCACTTGCATTAAAAATATCTACATCCATCACCTGAAAAGATATTGCGGCTATCTAAAAGCCTCTCAAAACTGCCAACTAGCATGAATGTGGCCCACCACCAACACACTCTTATAGGTTAATCATGGTCAAACTGATATATAGCTAGGGATAGATCTCAGCTCCAATGAAGCGTGCAGCAGATGCAGGTTTACACATCTTTTCCCTGCAGCATCTCCAGCCTACTACAGAGCTCCTTCCACATCCCCAAGTTGCTACACGACACGTTTTTTGCTGCATGTGGCTAGCGAGAGAGAGAGAGAGAGAGAGAGAGAGAGAGAGAGAGAGAGAGAGAGAGAGAGAGAGAGAGAGAGAGAGAGAGAGAGAGAGAGAGAGAGAGAGAGAGAGAGAGAGAGAGAGAGAGAGAGAGAGAGAGAGAGAGAGAACAATGTGCACAATACAATGAGAGGGTTCTAATGCTACATGAGAGAGAGGGAGGAGATTATGTCTTGTCACAATATCCTCCTCTCATTAAGACCTTTTTATATTAGAAAGTCCCTTTAGAAGATTAATCTACCATGTTTTAGATTAATGAGTACATTTTAAATATGTTGACAATAGACAACAAATTGGCATTACCCATTAATATTTTAAACACCCTCCCTTAAGGACATCTTTGTTGGAGCTTCTACATCATGTGTTGAGAAAACACTATACCCTTTTTTAACATGACATTTCAGTCCATTTCTTGTGCATCTTAGGATATATGTTACAAATACTGACAGTTGTCAATGTCTTACCGTGTAGATATATCCTGCATTATGCCACCTTAAAAAAAAATATTGCTTTCAACATAGGTTTGTTCTTTGGTAGCTAAAATAGAAAATTAATTCATCAACTAAGTCAACATATTCTAAGGGGTTGAAACTTCATTGTGATTATGGCCTAGTTCACATTGCAAAGGTTGAAGGCTATTTTATAAGATAAGAACTTCACAGTAGCATATGGCACACAAACATGCAATGTTTTCATCTCTCACTACTGTTTTGTCACCACTAGAACACTTTAGTAAATGAAATCATTAAGGAAAAACTTTTGCACACTCTAGCTAGGACTGATCTGTTCACAGCCTTTCAAACCCACTTTAATTTGACAGAATAAATTCCTTCAAAATTCAGGAAAAAAAAGTCATTATTCACCTTCTTTCTCCTCTTCAACGGACATGCTCTACTCGCTCTCTACCCCATTGAATGCCTAACGAAAATAAGTTTGTGTAAGTTTGTGACAACATGAAGACGGTCGACTGCTGTGGACCGCCATGATCACCGTTTGAGAAAGCCGACAAAGTATAGGAATGAGGTCGGCATCTTTTTTCAAAAACCTTCAGAATATAGGCAAATAAACCTGCGTATGGGTAAAGTTGTTGATTGTGACCTCAAATCCTATCCATTGTGTAGTGACATCTTAGGAGCTTGCTCCTCACCTAGCGTTGCCAAGATGTTAAAAAAAATTAGCCCTTAAAAAGTCGAGAATCTTCGCAAATTTTCTTAGGATAATTTAGAAAAGGTATGGAAATAGACGCTAGGCTGCCATTTTCATTTTTTAGGGCTTTCAAAACATGCATCGAACATGCAAATACTAAGCACAACAATGTGCTTCCATGAAGAAAGCGGAACAGTCCTTTGGCTTAAAGAAAATCATACTGGCAAAAGAAAGTGCACCTGAGTTTTGTCTATCATCACTTGAAGATTGCTTCTGTTATGCATGGACAGATTAGGCCATTGACAACCATTTGTAAATTTGTAAGCCTGTTTTTTCTCTTGACCAACGTGAAACACTCTGAATTTGCTTTGCACAGGAACACAGATAATGCTACACAGTAACACAGACAGAAAATCACTCTCCTCAGCAAGCTCACATAGCAACTGTATTTCTCAAAATGAAATTACACTGTACATATAGTTGTTCACTCAGACGACCCATGCATGACCCAGGTTGTCGTTGGCGGGATGCGTGTCCCGTCGACTTGCCTTGTGGCGAGGCCAACTGATCCTTATTCACTGATAGGACCCACAGTATAGTAACACAGTGATTCTAACTTTAATTCTAACTCTCTCCCTTAAAGTAGAGTCACTTTTTATACAGTCATATACATAGCTTTAAAGTCAACAAACTTTAAGTACAGAAAGCTTTGATCTAAACTTATCAAACTTTTCTCCAATAAGTGGCTTAGTGAAGATATCAGCTAGTTGTTCTTTTGTGCTACAATGAACAACATGAATTTCATGACTCAACAGAAAGTAGATTTTTCTTCAAACCTGGTACGTAAAGTACCTCCCTGATCATCCTACTTTTGCCATCAGGCAGTTGGATTGAAACTGTGCCTATCCCCTTGATCATGCACACCTCACCATTTGCTTGTGAAACAGATGTTCCATTATCCAACACCTTTAAACTACTGAACCAATTCTTGTTACGTGTCATGTGTCTTGTGGCTCCTGAGTCAATATACCATGCTTGATCATCTTGATTAGATGACAATGCAAATATAAAGATGCTAGAGTCTTCAATCTCACCCTCATCGACAAAGTGACGACTTCCCACACATCTTTCTCCATCAGTATGTTTTTCATTTTGAATTTCCACACTGCATAGTTGGAAATCCCGTCCAATTTGCTACTTTCACTCAAAATGGACTCTCCCATGTTTGCCATCGCAAAACTGCTTGAAACTTCTGCCTTAGGCTAAGAACAGTATGTCGAGGCCAACAATGATGTCAGAAGTTGAAAAGAATGACCTGCACTTTTTTTCTTACCAGGCCACTCGCCGCTTTTTCACCAATTTGAAAGCCAAATCGGCGTCGCCTTCCGAAATGCACTCAGTCGTCAACTCCCAACAACGTGCCCAGTGGAATGGTGAAACCACTTCTGACGTACTCTGAACACTTTCTCCGCTGCAACCACTTATTTTGTTGTACCGTACTTGTAGGTACAGTTCGGGTGCCCTTCATTTGGAGGTTATAGCCTTTCGTTTGGGTCAAAACGGGCAAAGGACCCAAAAATAGGGACTTTTCTAGTTTTTGAACTGTTTCTTCACTTTGAAGAAACTTCACTCTTCACTTGTGAAGGGACCCAACTCAACTGTCAGTATGAAATTTTTTAATAAAGTTGAATGCCAGAATGCACTTCAATTCTTCAGGGCCCTGTTCAAAACTCATCCAATGGCTGAACCAAATCTTGTGGTTCAAATTTCTTTCCTATCACAGATTCTGGACCGTCGATTCATTTGACACCTCATCCAAAGGTCCAAACTGCATCTGGGCATCAAACCATGCTCCTGCAGTCGCTATGGTCTTCGGTACACTAAGTTATCTATTGCATTGGGCGCGCGAACAGCCCGCGACCACCCTGTCTGTGGCCGCGCCTCTCTTCTCTGAAAATTATCAGATTAAACTCTCATGTGGATCGTTTTGAGCACGATCTGAGGCCTGGAGCAGGGTCGCCCTACTGAATCCATGACTATAGAGTGTTTAGTCAGGAAATTTCGTGGAGAAACGGTGATTTTAGCTCAACTTGACAAAGTGGCCTTTTTCACCTTTTTACCGCAAATCTGCTAGGTTAACTGTCTAGAGACAAATCTCTGACATAAACCTCAAAATCTCTCCATGGCTGGTTGACAATGTGATTAGCTTCTTTCTGTCCTTACGGCATCCAAAACGGTGCACAAACAGCGAAGCAATCACCAGTTACGTATAAAAATCGTAACCCCAAGCCCGGTTTCAATTTTCAGCTGGCTTCGAAATTGTCAATTTTTCACCAAATTTTTCCCTGTCTGATGCTATGCACAGGCTAATAATCCCTATACTGAGCTTAGCAAGCCTCTATAAATTAGAAATCGTGCACCAGTGCTTCTCTTTCCGTCTTCGACCCGCCGTAAAACCCTGAACTCTCAGAAGACAGTTCTCCCGAAGCTCTCTTCAACAGCGACACTATACTGTGTACACTCCCTGTACAGCTCTAATACCAACTCAGAATTTGCTTTGCACAGGAACACAGATCATGCTACACAATAACACAGACAGAAAATCACTCTCCTCAGCAAGCTCACATAGCAACTGTATTTCTCAAAATGAAATTACAATGTAGATATAGTTGTTCACTCAGGCGACCCATGCATGACCCAAGTTGCCGTTGGCGGGACGCGTGTCCCGTCGACTTGCCTCGTGGTGAGGCCAACTGATCCTTATCCACTGATAGGACCCACAGTACATTAACACAATGATTCTAACTCTAATTCTAACTAAAACTGATGTGGGACAGAGAACAAACAATCAAATTGGCCCTTGTATTGCTAGATCTGAAGGGCAGAAAAGAAAGACAAAAAGAATGCTTTCTTGAGAATCATTTCTCTTCTGGTTGTCATCATGACACTTTAAGCACATATAACAAGATCTTTATTCTGCAAGAACATCAAGCCTTCAATATCCAACACTAAAGCACTCATAATTTGTTTTTCTCTCTCTCAATAATATGCAATTTTCATGCTCACTATAGTGGGTTTCTTTCCTTGCCTAACCTGAATCCAAGATCTAGTCAATCTAGCATCAAAGAGACGGAGTTAGTTGTCACACGTAGGGTTGTTCCCATGAGAGCGATAGTATAGTTCAGATTTCAACATGAATGGAGGATCTAACACTAACATTCATTAACACTAAGCATTAACACTACATCCATTAACCCTACTTCCATTAACCCTAAATCCACAACAATGATAGAAACTTACTCTTCTCTCTCTCCCTTTCTCTCTCACGAAAAGCATAAGAAATAGCAATCCCAATAATGATCAAATCCAACAATTAGCAAAATCCAAAGAAAGCATGAGAAATGGAGGAGAAGAAAGGAAGAGCAAGGACATTCATCAATCCATTTCTAAAGAGAACCAATCTGCTTTATTGAAATGAGGAAATGAACATGAGGAGCAACTCGAGTTGGTCCCTTTTTATAATAGAGAGGAAGACCCTGGCCTTTGAATCCTATTGGTCCAGTCTTGCCTCTCTTTTTATTCAAATTTAAAAAAGTGTGGGAACCATCAAAATTGGAGCGAAACCCAACTTTATTCACTAACTTGACATTTAGGCCCTGCGACATTAAAAGTCTCGCAAAAAGGCCTAAAAATCAAATAACTATGTGATCATTGGGTTGGACTTACACACGCAGGGTGCCAAATCCCTCTCAATTATTAACTAGGGTTAGTGTTGCCTTGGGTTCCACAAACCCTCCAGTAGTATCCCTCACCAAAACTGGTGGCGGTCCCACGACACCTGCAATATGCAGTTATTGGGGACTTTTATTGGCTTCGCACTGAATCTTAATTAAATGATACTACACCTTCTCCACAAAGTCAAGGCGTGCGGTATTGAAATCCAAATTATGCGGCAAGAAACAACGGTGGGCTCCGGCAATCCACTTGGAAGTTGTCCATGAGGTGAAGCGGGCTTCCCAAGAGCCTCCCATCATAGCCGCACGGAAATACAGTCGAGCAATTGGCAGCTGATCTTTGATTTGCTCTGAGGCCATCGGCTTATTTGGATCAAATCCTAGGGTAGGAAGGCAATCATCCCATTTGGTTGCCACTGGCGCCAACAGAGTTAGATCTTTTGCAAACATTGTCGATTGTCACACCGTTGGATCCGGAGAGTGGACATACTCTCTCTGATATGCTTGTAAGGCCCGGTGGAAATCCACGAAAATGTTCCAGCTATAAGGCTGATGGATGATTGGCCAATTGGACGTATGGATGGTGATTTTGTCCATAGCCAATCCCAAATCTTTCCATTTTTGTCTTCGCGGCATTGGCACGTAATAAGGATCTACCCGCAACTGGCGAGGGCTGGCAACGTAACTCCTAATTGATTCCAAAATTTTCTCAAAAACCGTGATTCTCCATGCAGGCTACTCTCCCAGTGCAGGTATTTTGTCCAATTCTTTGGCGGCCTCGATCTCGGAGGTCTTAAATTTGAGAATCCATCCACCATGTGAGGACTCATGTGGATGCTGCTTTAAGAAGGTCTAGATCTGGTCCTCGACGCTGATGGGCCTTCTGAATAAATGGCTTGTCCTTTATGAGGATGGACCTGCTTGTATTGCCGGTATAGGTGGCAGTTGATCTGCTAGATCTGTAGCCCCCCCCCCCCTGGTCCATGCTCGAATTAACCCCTGTATCCATCTGTACAGCTTCTTGGTGCGAAGGGGAGAATTGCGGCATGACCGGACGGGGATTTGTGGTCCAACTTCCAACACTTGAGCGACGACTTTTCTATAGGCGTTGATGGTCTCTTTTGCCTTTGCCAACTCGGTTGAAGCTGCTCCTTTGAACCTATCAAAGCGGCCTTGGAATCCCTGAAGGGCCACTTTGTATGTTTTCACTTTCTTGAACAAATATGCAATCTCTGTCGGTGTGACCGGATGATTGGGTATTTGTGTTTGTAGATATGCATCACGCTCAAGGGTGGTCGCATCCAATTCACCTTGAAGCCGTGTGCGATCTTGTTCGGCCATTTGTAATTGCCCCTTTAGCAGCTGCACCTGTTGCTTGGCATCTTGCACTGCCTTATCTACCTGATCTTGTGCGGTTGTCAAGGCGTTTTAATGGGGGGTTGATGTAGGTTTTCAAGCGATCAGCTTGTTGCTGGGCCAATGTCTTTTTGCTTTCAGTCTTTTCTTCATGTTTCTTGGCTATCTTCACCTCTCCATCCAGCTGGACAATTTTCTGGCTGATCAGAGTGTTTTTGGATCCTAAATCAGAGATCTTCTGCTCCATTTCTTTCTTCTTATCCAGCATAGACTGGATCACTTGCCCAAGGCTTGAAACTAGCCCGAGAGCATCACCAGAATCGACAGTCGTGGAGGTGGCAGCAGTAGGAGACCCTGATGGTACTGTCCGTGGTAGGCATGGAATAGGTGCCAAGGTCTCTTCTTCTTCAAAAATATCCTCGTCTTTAAACCCTTCAGGCACCGTGACGTCGAACTACTTTGGTGACTTTACAACTGTGTTGACCCGAAGTGTGGTTGGGCTACCCTGTGTGGGTGGTTGTTGACTGGCATCTTTGACACCAACAGTAACTTCATGGATATGCTCGAATCCTCTTTCAGGGGATTCGGGTTCAAAGGGTGCTAGGCTCTGGGGCATTTCAAAGATTTTGGTGGCCCCAAGGGGGTCGGAATCATCGAACATATTCATGAAGAACTGTGTGTTGGGTGAGGTTGCTTCAGTGTGCGGGGGTGAGGCGGCCTGGGCAGTTGTGATAGGAATGGTAGGCCCAATGGTCACAGACTGTCCTTGTATGGGAGCAAAGGCGAGGGAAGCATCAAAGACGAGGGGAATGGGAAGTTCAGTGTGAACAACAACAGTTGGTGAAAGCGCAGCTGATGAGGTATGCCTAGTACGTCGTCGTGACGCGGAAGGCGAGTCAGGAATTATGATCTTGCTGCGTGGACGATGACGACTATGAGAACTTGAGGCCTGATGAGATGACTCGGCCGGTGCTTCTTCGTAAACCGAAAGCATAGAATCTAGGTGGAAGCCATGGATTCTGTTTTGTAAGTGAGAAGCGACTAAGAGGGACAATAGAGAGCCAGCAGCAAACTGCTACTTTGTATTGGCCTTAATAGCTCGCTTGAGCTCACCAGAAATAGTCTTGAACCAGTTATATGGTTCAAGAGGGGCTTTGGCCAACTTTGTGTGGGACTCCACTATCCTGTGAAGGACTTGAGATGTGATGCGGTCTTTCTTGAGGTTGCCAACCATCAGGAAATGATTTAACAACTGGGCAACGGCGTGAATGGAAGGCTCAGTGATGGCTTCCAAAAAATAGTCATCATTAGTCCAGTGCAGATCGTTGGTGAGGTCAATGTATGGCTTGATGGCCTGTTTGGCATGCTTGTGATTGGGTGAGGCTTGCGTACTGGATGAGATTCCTATAGCTGCAAGTGCGGCCTTAGTGACACGCACCTTGTGTGTGGCTCCTTGGAAGGTGATATAAAACTTGGATTTCTCTTCCTTCCACATACTGAAGGCAAGAGTGATGAAATCCATATTGATGCATCCCGAAAAAGCTCTCTCATGAATACCCATTGCAGTAAGTAGAGGCTTCGCAAGGGTCATCCACTTAGTGACCATGCTTGTGCTAGGAAGAATCATGATGTCCGTTGCAGATGGGACATCAGGATGGATAGCATAGCGCGGAGACTGGGAAGTATCGGTAGAAGACATGATGATCAGAAAGGAATTATAATGTGTGAAAGTGTATCAGAAGGCAATGTAGAAACTTTGGAAGGCTTTGGTTGCAAGAAAAATTCACAAGAGCTTCGCTAGCACAAGTGAGAAATGAATCGAATTCAGCCAACTTATAGGTGGATTTGGTGGGTCCATTACACTATATAATAGTTGGGCTGATCAGTTCTGAACAAAAATTTGTAGGCAGGTACAGTATTGTAAAAATAGGCTATAAAAGTCTCGGCGAAGGTTTCTAGGGATCTGAACCTTGTCAAGAATTAGATATGCAACATCAAGCATTCACCATAAGCAATCACCACAAGAAGGCAGAAGAAGAACATGTATAGTCACTCTATCACACTAACTCATACAGAATGTAAAATGTACAAATAAACCCTAAACCCTGATAGAGAGAGAAAACCTACGAGTAGACTAATAGACTAGCCTACGACAATTGACAGCTGGTCACAGCTGTCAACATTAATGTGCATCATAAATAGTAACAATGAAGTTTATCATTGATTTCTAGCACTCTCCCTCAATGATAAAATTACATTTTTCTATCCCTAATAGAGTACGAAACCTCTCAAATTTACATCTACCTAATGATTTAGTAAAAATATCTCCCTTTCGATCTTCAGGTTCACAAAAAACAAGATCAATGGCTCCATCAAGAATTTTCTCTCAAACAAAATAGTAGTGTATTTCGATGTGCTTGGTTCGAACATGTAAAACTAGATTTTTGGCAAGGTGAATACAACTTTGATTATCGCAAAAATGTGAAAAACTATGTACATCAAAATGTATGAGATCCAAGGGAGAGGGAGATCTTGATGAAGATCTCTTGTAAGAAGATTTGTGTGACTTTGCAAGGCCACATGCCTCACAGGATGGCCTAATCTCTTATGCCAAAGCTCCACTTGAGATAGCTCCTCCCTAGCCAAGTTCACACTTTCATTTGCAACATTAGCATTCAACTTGAAAAGTCTACCTTGCTTAATGCCACTAGCTATGCACTTATCATTTTTCAAGATGGAACAAACTCCATTGTTGAAATGTACATCTAGTCCATTGTCCATTAATTGTCCTACACTAAGCAAGTTTCTTGAAATGGTAGAAACATACAAATCATTATCTAGATCTATCCTTTTAGATGTGCCTAAGCAAAGAGGAATAGATCCTATGCCATCTATCTTGCATGCTTGATCACTAGCAGTGTATATTGACTTCTTAGAGTCATTACAAGATAGAAGAGTAGAGAAATAATGCTTGTTAAAAGACATGTGGGAACTAGCCCCACTATCTATCCACCATGTGTCTTGACTTGAAATTGGTGTAGATGCAACCATCAAGGATGTGTTGAATCCATCCTCATCTTCTCCCTCTTGAGCAATGTTCCCTGGATCTCCATTGGCTTGTTGATTCTTCTTCAAGTAGCATTCCGAGGCAAAGTATCATTTCTTCCCACAAAAGAAACACTTGAGCTTTGCCTTGTTCTTCACCTTGCCTTTGGAAGTAGATCCTCCATTCTTCATCTCGGCCTCCTTGCCTTGATTCTTCTTGAATGGATGTTGCTTCTTCTTGCCTTTGGATGTAAAGTTTGCTTTCTCCTCTCCTCCATTAAGTGACATGCCATCCATTCTTGTCTCGAGGGAGAGTCTCATTCTTGAAGTGATAAATGCTTAAATATGGAGGGGTTGTGCTTGAAAGGAGTATGGGTTGACGCTTGGTTGACAATGTGTTCCTAGTTGATTAGGTTGAGGAGATTGATTGATTTTTTTGGATGGTTACTTAATTGAATGTTTGAAGGGATTGAGTGGACACTTGTCTACGACAATTGTGTATGGGAGGTTGGGGGATTGATGGTTGTTTTTGTTGAGGGAAGGTGGACATTAGCATGGTATTGCACTCGTTTGTGGAATGGGTGTGTGGGTTTTGTAGTTTTAAACAAGTATCGTGATGAATTCGCCTTGGTATCGATTGAGTGGAGTGAGTACAAATGTTTTGCATTATGTGTTTGGAATAGAGTGTGTTGTTTTGTGAGAAAAAGGTGTGTAATACGTTGTGGGTTGTTAATGTGTTGAATGAATGTTGTTTTTTGTAGCCTTGAGAGTGTTGCTTGGATGGAGTGTTATTTGTATTGTATGGGTGTGAGTGAGGTTGTTTGCTTGAGAGAGAGATGTCGTGATATGAACAACATGTTTTGTTTTGTGTGAAAGGATTCTTGTAGTGTGGGTTATAAAGAAATTAGTTTTTGGAGAGTTATCTTTGAGTGTTTCTTGAAAGATTGTGTAAGTAATGAGCCATGGTTTTGAAGAGTGAAGAGTGTAGAAATGGAAGGTTCATGTGCAAGTATTTCTAGCGATGAATATAGCCTAGCTGTCTACACAGTGACTATAGTGAACGGTTTCCACGATTTTACCCTGTGGATTTTTCACAACCAGCGACCTACTTTAGCCCGCTTTGGGGTCTGTGACCTACAACAGGCTTGTTGCAGTCTCTAATCCGATTTGTGACTCTATGATCTACGTCTATGGCCTAATCTCTTTGTAGCAGCCTTTGGTTTCTATTTCAGATCTGATCAGTGGCGTACCTGCAACCTGTCTGTCTGCGACGTACTTGCTGCCTGTTACTTTTGGGCTTGCCTGCTGATTTTTGAGCCTGCTCTGCATACCTATGGCCAACCAGGGCCTGCCACGTGGCCCTGCGGCCCTGCACCACCTGTCGGCAGCCCATAGAGCCTTGTTGGAGCCATTCCAGGCCCTATCTTGCTATCTGCGGCCTGTCCATCGCTAGAAACCATTAAAAAATCAGCCTCTGATCATTTTTTGCTGCCAAGGACCTCTACTGCTTGCCTACCTGTCTCGTTTTTCTATGCCCTGTGATCTCCACAGACCTGCGACCACCTGTCATTGTTTGGACTATTCTCAGCTGCGAACTACTACTGGTTTTGTAGGCATCTATTTGAACCTTACATGCGGGCACCTACTATTTGTCATAGCCTGTCCTGCAACTTATGGACTGCAAAGGATTTCAGATCATTCAAGATCCAATCAATGTCCCTGATCTTTGGTTACAATAAGGAGCAAACCAACAATCTTGCCAATGTAAAAAAATCAGCATCTACATACAAAATGAGATGCAAACTTTAAGAGATATTGATCAAACATAAAAAAACATAAAATATGGTTGCTGTCCGTACAATTACAGTACTCTACTATATTTCACATGTGTGGATCCAAAAATAGCAATAAATGATCATTCTACACATAGAATTGCAAGATAACATCATGAGAGTGCACCAATGAATAGCAGAACCCAAAGAAAACCATGTATAATGATGAAATGAGAGAGAGAGAAGAGAGAAGATGTGTCTCTCCATGAGTTACATCCTTTTATAGTGTCCAAACCTTATTTGGCCACTTGGCTTTCCCTCCAAAATGTAAACCTTACTATTTTTGGGTCTAGATTCAAAGTACCCAACACTCAAATTTGAATCTCTCTCAAACTCGACTACCAACTTTCTCACACTTTCAAAAAATGTTTATGTATTTTAAACTAATATAACTTAAAAAAGTTTATCTCTAAGTCTAAAATGAGTTTTGGCCTCATATTAACAATTTACCAAAATATGACTGAACTAGACTAAACTAGTTGAAATCTCTCACACTCCCTCTTCAACTAGTTTTGGCATAGTTTAACCTTACTACTTTGATCCAACACGAGGACTCATGAGGATGTTGCACTAAAAAGTTCTAGATTTGGTCCTCGACGCTGATTGGTATTTTGAACAATGGCGTGGTCCTTGATGAAGATGGACCTGGTTGCATTGCCTATGTTCTTCTGCAACTTCAGGAACTCCACCCTGGTCCATGCCCGAATTCAACCTTGTATTCATAGGTGCATCAGCTTGGTGCGGAGGGGAGAACTGCGGCATGACTGGAACTAGAATTTGAGGCCCGGTTTCCAACACCTGAGCGGCAGCCTTTTCATATTCGTTGATAGTTGGTTTGGCATTTGCCAACTCAGTTGAAGCTGCACCCTTGAATCTGTCAAAGCGGCCTTGGAATCCTTGAAGGGCCACTTTATAGGTTTCAACCTTTTTTAACAAATACGCGCTTTTCATCGGAGTTACCGGATGATTAGATATTTGCATCTGTAGATATGCATCATGCTCAAGGGTGGTCGTATCCAATTCACCTTGAGACATGTGCAATCTTGTTCAGCCATCTGTAGTTGACCCTGGAGCAGCTGCACTTGTTGCTTTGCATCCTGCATGGCCCTGTCCACTTGGTCTTGGGTGGTTGTGAGGGCATTCTGCAAGGAACTGTTATAATCCTCTAGCGATCATCCAATTGTTGTGCCTTCTTCTTCTCAGCTTCAAACTTAGCTTCATGTTGCTTGGCGATCTTCACTTCTTTGTCCAGCTGATTCACTTTTTGGCTAATGAGTGTATTCTCAGATCCCATATTTGAGATGCGTTATTCCAGTTTTTTTTTTCTTATCCACATGCGCAACGCTTGAGACTAAACCGAGAGCATCACCAGAATCTACTGTTGTGGAGGTGATAGCAGCAGAAGGACCTGGTGGTACTATCCCTGGTTGGCGTGGAGCAGATGCCTGTAACTCTTCTTCTTCAAAGAGGTATTCTTCTTCATAGTCCTTAGACACTGTGGCGTCGAACTGCTTTGGTGATTTGACAACTTGCCCGACCTGAATTGTGGTTGGGGCAGCTTCAACTTGATCTTGCTGGTTGATCTGAAAAGAGTCTTTAAAACCAGTAGTAGTATCATGGAACTGTTCGAACTGCTTTGGTGATTTGACAGCTTGCCCGACCTGAATTGTGGTTGGTGCAGCTTCAACTTGATCTTGCTGGTTGATCTAAAAAGAGTCTTCAAAACCAGTAGTAGTATCATGGAACTGTTCAAATCCTCTCGCAGGGGATTGAAGTTCAAAGGGCGCATGGCTCTGGGGCAATACAAAAACTTTTGAGGCCCCAAGGGGGTCAGAATCATCGAACATGTCCATGAAATACTAGGTGTTTGGGAAAACAGCTCCTGTGTGTGGGGTTGAGACGGCCTAGGCAGCTGTGATGGGAATGGTAGTTCCAATGGTCACAGACTGTCCTTGAGAGGAAGCAGAGGTGAGGGAAGCATCAGAGACGGGGGGATTAGGTAGTTCAGTGCAAATAGCAGCAGGGGGTGAAAGTGGTACGACGTCATGGCACGGAAGGCCAGTCAGCTGCGTGGACGACGTTGACTATGTGAGCTGGATGCTTGTTGAGATGACTCTGTCAGTGCTTCTTCATAGATAGAAAGCACAGAATCCATACGCAAACCATGGATTTTATTTTCAGGGTGGGAGGCTGCTAGGAGTGACAACATAGGGCTAGCAGTAAATTGTTGTTTGGTATTGCTCTTGATGGCTCATTTGAGCTCTCCAAACACGGTCTTGAACCAATTATATCTTGGCTATTTTGGCATGAGACTCAACCATCCTATGCAAAATCTGGAAAGTAATACGGTCTTTCCTGAGGTTGCCAGCCATCAAGAAATTGTTGAGGAGCTGAGCAGCTGAATGGCAAGATCAGTAATGGCCTCTAGAAGATAGCCGTCATTAGTCTAGTGCAGATCATTGGTAATGTCAATATAAGACTTAATAGCATGTTTGGCTTGCTTATGGTTTGGTGAGGCTTGGGTACCAGATGCTATTCCTATGACAGCAAGGGCGGCCTCAGTCACGTGCACATTGTGTGTGGCTCTTTGGAAAGTAATGTAAAATTTGGATTTCTCCTCCTTCCAAGTACTGAAGGCAAGAGTGATAAAATCCATGTTGATTCTCCCCGAGAAGGATCTCTCAGGAATACCCATTGCAGTAAGCAGAGGCTCTACAAGGGTCATCCACTGAGTGACCATGCTTGTGCTAGGAAGGACCATGATATCCGTTGCAGATGGGACATCACTATGTATAGTGTAACGCGGCGACTGAGACGTATTTGTGGAAGACATGATGGAAAAGAACAGAAACTGAAAGTAATAGGTGCGAGTGTATATCAGAAAACAGTACAGAAAGTTTTAAAGACTTTGGTCACTGAAAAAATTGGCAAGAGCTTCGCTAGCACAAGTGAGGAATGAATCGAATTCAGTCACAACTGTCAACATGTTTGAACTTGAGCCTTGAACTATCGTGTCGATGGTAGTAGCAAATGATAGTTCGCATGATGGAACTTATAGGTGAATTTGGAGGGTCCATTACATAGAATACTAGTTTGGCTGATTAGTTCTGAACAAAAATTTTCAGGCTTGTTCACTATTGTGAAAATAGGCTATAAAAATCTCGGCGAAATTTTTTGAGGTTCTGAACCCATCCGGTGAATGTTTTTCAGGTTTGACGGAGGATGAACCTTCGCCCAAGTACTGTCATAAATGTAACTTTCAGGATCTAAACCTATAGCCAACCTAATTTTGACATTCTAAGTCCATCTGACATGTCGGCAAAGGTTTTTGAGGAGAGTAAGGTGCTCGGCGAAGGTTCTCAAAATGGCATATTGCTGATCATTTGTCTAACTCAAAAACAGATACTTTTTTTGGAAAAGGACCTTCGCCCAACTCAGTATAGATATATCTGAAGTGGATGTATAAACTGAAAGTTCAGCGAAGGTTTCCAATACTGTATGGGCAACATATGACCAAAACAGTGATTTTATAAGTCATTTTCCATCAAAAATTATCTTTTGAAAATACTTTCCTTCCTCTTTTTCCACTCTGATGACTTTTTTGACTTTTGCTCATCAGTCTTTCCTCATTTTTTCTTCTTTTCTGTGTTTTTTTTTACTATCTTTTTCAAACAAAATTAACAATTAAGTAGTGAAAACAAAAAAATTGAAAAATAAATAAAAATAAAAATCATTTGGATCATGCTTGCTAAACTGGTGGAGCAGACTGCCAAAACTTGCGTAATCAGTTGTCATTCACAGGAGTATCAAACTATTTTCCATCCAAGTGCTCAAGAATCACTGCTCCATAGTTCAGGATTTCCTTCACTCTATACGAGCCTTCACTGATAAACTTCAATTTTTTCTTGATCAGCCTGGTTTTGTACATCAGTGCAAGATCTCCTACTTTTAGATCCTTTTTGTAATCGACAATCGTGCCATGTCTTACGGTGGGCTTTCTCTGTTGCTAACGCATGAACTGCCATCAATCTTGTTTCACACAATTTGTGCAACGCTTCATGACGTAGTTGTAAAGACTTATCATCATTTAGCCGCTCTGTTGCTGCTATGCGTAAGGACGGTATTAAAAATTCAATCGGCATGACAACATCTTGACCATAAACTAGTTGAAAGGGTGTCTGATTTGTACTACTTTTGTAAGCGCTTCTGAATGCCAATAATGTTGCATGCAGTTTGTGTTCCCAATCAGATTGACTCACTTCAACTGTTTTTGTCATTATAGTGTAGTGTCAAAATATTGAAAAATCTATCTAATTTTGTGAGTATGGGTCCTAAAAATGCCAAAGAGCTTAGTATAGACCCATCTTAGAATAAAATATTCAAGGTAGGTAGAAGTAGAAACTCGAGCTACCATAGGAATTGCCATTTGTACTTTACATGCCACATTTAATGCATGAAAAGACTATGTGGCACAATTAGACATAGTGAGGTGGCTTGGATAAGTCTAGATAACTTGAGAGGTGGATCCACAACTCCAATTCAACTCAAAGTAGGAGAAGAGTCCATGAATCTATATATATGTGATGTACTCTCATTGAGAAAATGATAAAATTTGTATGTAATGCAAATTTGGAGACAAGCTCTTTGTGCCCTCTCTCTCTCTCCACGAGTTTTGTACTTGCTATTTTCTCTCTCTAGCCGAGTAGAAGAATTTATGATGCTTTGTCTTATGTTTTGTTGACAGATCTTGTAAGATCAGCTTTCCTATTCACAACCAATGCTAGTCTGATCTTTATGGTGTTATTGTACTTAGGAGATCCTTGTCTTCTCACGTTCTCAGATTATAAAGCGATGCTACATTTTTTGTGTGTTTGTGGTGCTACTAGTCTAGATCTTGGGTAGGATCTAACTGGACCTTAGGAGACTCTAAGCTAGACATGTGTAGGGCATCCCACACGTGTGAATTCATCATGGTATCAGAGCCTACCTAAGTTTTACAAGAAAATCTAATCAAAAAGTTTGCAGATCTGATCAGATTTCAAGCTAGGAATTGTCTAGATTCTACCTTCTAGCTAGTTTGCAGTTTTCTTGTGATTTTGAGCTATAAACCACATTGAATGGGCCAGATCAGGTACTGTACGGAATTTCAAGTGCTGGCACATGTGAAATCTGCCCATTTTCAGATTGATGGTTCTCTCTCACCTCAGATCCAAATTTCAAGCAAATTAGCCTGCTAAAAAGCTAGATATGTGTAGAATCTGATGCAATTTGAATCATGACAGTTGGATAAGCGAATCAGAAGTTATAAGCTTTTGAAGAGTCATAGGTAGGGCGCCTAGACCTATGGCAATTCGTGTGTACTTGTCATTTATTGCTTGAATGATCACAAAAATCATCCAGAAGCTACATAATCTCATCTATATGTGATTTAGACAAAACTTATGGGTTCTAGGCAAATTGTTTCATACAAATAGATTGTATTTGAGTCAATTTGACATTCTTGGAATATTTCACACGTGTGAAATTCAGAGAACCATAACTTTTGCCATACTTCATCTTTTTTTATGATTCAAATCTTGTTTTAGAGAGATTGTCAAGCTGGTGAGATCTATCTCACAGTTTTTTGCTAAGTCTTACATAGGATTTGGTTCTGTACCCTTGATTGGTTCCTATAGTGAGAAGATAAGCAATTCTTGCATCCATCTTTTTTTATTTCCATCATTTTTTATGACTTCAATGGGTGTCTTTCTATTAGAAGCAAGTGAAGGATTGTCAACCTCCAATTACTCAATTTGGAAGGTTAGAATGGAACCTGTCTTAATACTACAAGATGTGATGGATATTGTACTTGGCATTGCAGAAGAACCACAAATTCCTCAAGAAATTCCAAAGTACAAAAAGAGAGCCAGGATGGCTCTGCATTATATTAAGATGAATGTCTCAAATGGCATCTTAAGAGAAATTGGTGCTTGTACTAATGCCAAAGATGCTTGGGATACCCTCAAGTCTATCTATGAGGCAAAAAATACTTCTAGACTTCTAACACTAAGAAACCAAATTTTTCAAAGTGTACAGAGAAGTAGTGAATGTGCTTCATCTTATGTAATGAGAGTTAAAGACCTCCATAGAGAATTGTCATGCATAGGAGACTCCATCAACCAAAATGAGCTTGTTCAAGTCATACTTAATGGGTTAAAGAAGGAATATGACAACCTTGTTCAGAGTTTTGCCATTAAGGAGGAGGAACCAAATTTGGAAGCACTCCAAAGTGTGCTCATTTCTGAAGAATCAAAACAAGAGTATAAACTCTTGAAAATGGAGAGACTGTCTCTCGACATTGATGGTAAAGCTCTCTTTACCAAAGACAAGCACAAGTCAAGAAGCAAGAATCAACACCAATCCTCTTCAATCAAGAACAATCTTATTTCCAAGGATAAAGGAGATGAGGATGAGTCCTCTCAAGCTTCTACATCTAAGAAGAAGAAGAAAAACATCAAGTGTTTCGTTTGTGGCAAGAAGGGGCATTATGCCACCAATTGCTTCAAGAAGAAGAGTCAATTCAAGCAAGCCAACATTTCTAATGAAGAGAAGGAAGATGCTCATGCAAGTGATGGAGAGGGATCTCTTATGGTCTCGAGTTTTTCTTCATCACCTTTCAAGAAGGATGGTTCGTGGTATATCGACAGTGGAGCTTCCTCACATATGTGTAGCTCCAAATATTCTTTTTCATCCATGTCACCTTATGAAGGATCCAAGAAGTCCATCTACACAGCAAATGATCATGAGTGTGCTATTGAAGGCATAGGGACCATTCTCTTAAAGCTTTTTTCATCAAAAGTTCTTTCTCTGTCTAATGTACTTTTTGTTCCCAAGTTAACAAAAAATCTTATTAGTTTTGGGCAATTGTTTGATAGTGGACTAGATGTGAATTTCAATGTTGATACATATACAATCAAGAAGCATGATGAGATCCTTGCATTTGGGTCTAGATATGGTGGAATGTACAAGCTTGATCCCAAAGAGTATGCTAACTCTTGTGATAGTGCTTTTGCTACTCATCTGTCTTTGGAGGAACTATGGCATAGAAGGTTGGGACATCCTAACTATAATTCTATGGTGTCCATGGTCAAGAAAACCAAAGCTATTGGCTTGCCTAATCTTATCTCCAAGAATTTCAAGCCATGTGAGGCTTGTGCCATATCTAAGTCTCATAAGAAGCCTTTTTCAAAGTCATCTATCAAGACTACACATCCATTGGAGCTCATACACTCGGATGTGCACTTCTTATCTTCAAAGAGCAAGGGTGGTGCTACTTGCTTTGTAACTTTCATTGATGATTTCACTAGATTTACTTGGGTATATCTTCTAGCTTCAAAATCTATGGTGTTTGACTATTTCCTAAAGTTCAAAGCTCTAGAAAAGCAATTTTCTTACAAAATCAAGATTCTTAGAAGTGATGGAGGTGGTGAGTACACTTCCAATAAATTTCATGATTATTGTGAGCTTGAAGGCATTAAAAGGGAGTTTTCTTTTACATATACACCATCTCAAAATGGGGTGGTTGAAAGAAAGAATAGAACATTGTGTGAATGTGCCAAAACCATCAAAATTGAGACATCTTTGCCAAAAGACTTTTGGAGTGAGGCTATCAATTGTTCAAACTATGTTTGCAATAGACTACCTCATGTTGCACTTGGAGGAAAGTCACCATATGAAGCACTCTATTTGAAAAAACCTAAGGTTGAGCACCTTAGAGTATTTGGATGCATATGCTTTGTCCATATTCCCTTGGAAACGAGAAAGAAGGATGATCCTTGTGCAAGCAAAGGTGTAATGGTTGGATATTCATCCAACAAGAAAGCCTATCATATCTACATGATCTCTACCTCTAAAGTAATTGATAGTAGAGATGTAGTTTTTCATGAAGCAGAAAAGTCCAATCTTAGAGGGGCCAAGATCAAGCAACCTCAAAATCTATCACCTATTGTTATTGAAGACAATCAACATATGGAGGAGTCAAGATTTGAAGATGGAAGTCCTCAGATTTTCACTCCTAGAAGGTCCATGAGGGAAAGATCTGAGCCCAAGAGGCTCGCTTATGATGACAAAGGAAAACAAGTGGATCTTGATTCCACTTATGCTTATTTTGTTTCTCATGAGGAGCCCAAAGATTTTCAAGAAGCCCTCAATACCAAGGAGTGGTATGAGGCCATGAAGATTGAATATGATGCCTTGATCACCAACCACACATGGGAGCTAGTGGATCCACCACCTTACATGCATATCATTGGATGCAAGTGGGTGTTCAAGATCAAGTACAATCATGATGGCTCCATCAACAAGTACAAGGCACGATTGTGTGCTAAAGGCTTTGCACAAATATATGGACTATGAAGAAACCTTTGCTCCTGTAGCAAAGATGGTGACAATAAGATTCATTTATGGAGAGTGTTAACTGGGCTCGACATCTGTGAAACTCCAGAGCGAGCCAAACACCATCCGCGGTTGAAATAAACCGCCTTGGTTAAGAGTCGTACTAGTCACACTCGCCATCCGAAATGCCTAGCGAAATACCTAGGCCCGACGATCGGCGTAATACCAACACTTATCAAACAAAGCGGTACGTATTATTGCACCCCACAAGTACTTGACACGCAACAAGACAAATGTGAGCCCCATACAATCTTTGGTGAGCACCAAACCTTGACTAGTAGAAGTATAATCATGGCCCGTACTTTTTCTGCTAACCTCTAGTGTCTTTTACAACCTTGTTGTGCATGCACACTAACATTGATAAGAAATGACAAGCATGAAGGACTATCTAAAAACCGAATTTAATGGGGAAAGAGATACTAGCGAGATCATAGCATGAACTAGCAATCAGAGATTTGGGAATGGAAACATAGACTTAGAAAGCTAGCCCATTATTGAATCACCACCCCTCCTTGCAACCATACCTCTGAGAGCCTGGAAAACTCTCATCGGCTCGGAAGCATGGGGTAACAGAGAAGGCCCCCAAGGTTGGATGTGGTAGGTCCTCCGTTACTAACGTAGGGCATAACCACCATCAGTGCAGTGCCCCTTGACCCTTTTAGAAATTTTGGGTTGGACCAATTCCCCATTGAAAAAGACCCTAACACCTCGTTGTAGATATGACAATCCTTGATGTCGTGGTTCACCCTCTTACGATATCTACAAAACAGTCACTTTCTGGATCCACTGCTCTCTGATGAAGATTGAGGCTTTTGCTTAAGTTGTTTCTGCATCTGATTCTTGCCCTTTCTCTTTCTTCTTGGTGTATAATTCTAGAGATTTATCTTTGACAGATAGATCACTGGCCTTTCTCTGCATCTCTTCTTGAAGCAGATGACTGATCACCTTTTGAAGAGTCAGCTCGGGTTGAGTGGAGATCATTACAACAAAGTGCTCATAAGACTTTGGCAAAGAAGAAAGTAAGGTCATTACAACATGATGATGATAAAGATGAAGTGTTACCAGTGTAAGACATATTGAACTAATAGTAATTGAAGTAGAATAACCTTTGGGCTTTAATGCGATAGCTTTGATACCACCTTGTTGGGGGAGAAGGAGAGACAATAATAGATAATGCGGAATAGGATGATAGCAGCCACAAGATAAGGTGATTATCAAAGCTGTGGCTCGACACTCAAGCATTAGTATCGACTGACTCTCTCGATATGGGCTGTTACTGACTATCAGCAAAAATGATCTCGACAAAGAGGGAGAGATAGAAAATGCCGATTAGAATCGTTGCTCATGCGTTAATGATGGCTAGAAATAGTTAATGTAGCATAACTTCCAATGCTCAATCTTCCAGCCCGTAGTAATTGCGAGGTAGATGTATATATACATAAAACACTTGTGATTATTAAAATTGATTTATACACTTAACTAATTTGTAATTCTAAGACTAGTTTAGTGTGACCAGATGTTGGTCATGAATGTACTTTGCAAGTATTTGATGTGGCATGACATATGTACAAACATGTACCTGTAAATTAGTACACCTTGTCAAGAATTAGATATGCAACATCAAGCATTCACCATAAGCAATCACCACAAGAAGGCGGAAGAAGCACGCACTGTCACTCTATCACACTCACTCATACAGAATGTAAAATGTACAAATAAACCCTGAACCCCTGATAGAGAGAGAAAACCTACGAGTAGACTAATAGACTAGCCTACAGCTAATGACAGCTGGTCACAGCTGTCAACATTAATGTACCTCGTAAACAATAACAATGAAGTTTATCATTGATTTCTAACACTCTCCCTCAATGATAAAATTACATTCTTCTCTTCCTAATAAAGTATGAAACCTCTCAAATTTACATCTACCTAATGACTTAGTAAAAATATCTGCCATTTGGTCTTCAGATTTACAAAAAATAAGATCAATGGCTCCATCAAGAATTTTCTCTCGAACAACATGGTAGTGTATTTCGATGTGCTTGGTTCGAGCATGTAGAACTGGATTTTTGGCAAGGTGAATGCAACTTTGATTATTGCAAGATATAGTAGTCGCATCCACCTGTGGTTGACCTAAATCCACAAGCAACCTTCGTAACCATACTGCTTCTTGTGTAGCATTGCTGAGTGCTCGATATTCAACTTCCGTCGATGATAAGGTTACTATAGGTTACTTTTTGCTGCTCCATGAAATTGCAGCTGTACCATAACTGAATGTATGACCACTTGTAGATCTTCTATCATCAATATCACCTGCCCAATCGGCATCTATATAGCCTACCAACATTGGTGCTTCAGGTCGATCATACCTCAAACCAAAATTCAATGAATCTCAAATGTATCTGAGAATACGTTTAGCAGACTTCCAATGTGCTTGACTAGGATCTTGCATAAACTGACTAACAACACCAACAACATAAGAAATATCAGGTCATGTGTGTGTCAAACAAATCAAACTACCCACCAGCTGTCTATACAAATAAGCATCCACTTTCTCAGATTCATCATATGTAGTAAGCTTCATGTTGACATCCATAGGTGTACTCAAAGGCTTACAATCCTGCATATTGAACTTATAAAGTAAATCTCGTGCATATTTGCTTTGTGTAATGTTGTAAAGTTACCTTTACAAGCTTTACTTCCGGCGCCAACATTGTCCCCGGCGCCAACAACACCCCTGTTGCTCCCGGCGCCACTGTGACCAGAAACTGGCCGGCACCAAGTTCCTATGGCTGAAAATCTTTGATCGGTTCCAGTGAAGTCCAAAGAGCTCAGATCGATGTGCAATCATCTCACACGATCTAGGCATGATTAAAGGAAGCCTAGGGATCAATAAATTCTGGAGAGAGAAAATGACTTTCTATAGGAAGAAAATCCTAGAGAGGGAAAACGTGCTTTACCAGCCTAGATAGAGTACTTGGTATGAGGAGAGGTGGCGAATGCCACCAATACTATAGGGGAGTTCGGGTTGCGACTCAAAACGAGCTCCAACCAAGCTTGTCGTGGCACTCGCCTTGGCATGCCAGCGCCCCGGAGACTAGGCTTGGTCACACACTTGAAATGTAACAGCAAAGGTCCGTTGGCAGGACCATCTCAAAGGGGGACCTTGTCTTTGTTACCTGTTAGTAAACATGTCTGAGTGTCTTGCTTGCATGTATTCGTGGTGAGTCCTAGTACTCGTGCTTTGCCTAGTTTGCATGATCGCTTGTGATACAAGGAGCTGATGGCTCAAGAAGAAACCTTTCTTTTGAAGGCTGACACCATCAAACAAAGAGGACTACAGAATCTATGGGGCGGATTCGCAGTTCAAGTACTCGCACGTGAACGACAATGAAATGACTCGATGTTTGCAAAGGATGGATGACTAGCATGTTTCTTGGGTTAGTTTCATTTGCGACGACGCCCACCAGACGCAAGCAAAAAGTCAAAAGTTGGAAAGGACAATTTCAGGGGAGATCTTCTATGGAGCAGTTGGTCTTCATTTGGGACGGCCACCTTCAAAACTGAAACTCACTGAGCATGGGTGATATCTAGTATCAGTTGGGTTTTTCCTCAAAGGGAAAAAGACTAGGATCCTCTTCAGAGATTGGCAACAAGTTGGATCAAGCCATAACCCTAGCAGATGGGATTCAAAGTGTTGGAAAGGCTTTTTGTCTGAAGAACTCTACTCTAAGTCCGGTCAGCTGATTTTATAAGTGGAGGGGGAACTATCACACACTCCTCTCTCTTGAGGCAAATTTTGAATGAAAGTTGATCAAAACGGGGGCAAATTCAAGGTGACCTAGCCATACTCACATGAGGAGACTGGCGAACTTTGGACCTAATAAGTTGACAAGTTTTTGTTGTGGAAAGGAAAGCTTGTTATAGGCTTTCTCTGGACCAGCAATGATGAGGAGACATAATGAGTACGCTGACTTGTGTTACGTGTAAAGCAACTGATCAACGAAAGACCTGTGAAAGTTGAGTCTTGCACGAGAGACTTGGTACTTCGAGCGGACGCTAAGGGACAGTTCGTATTGAAAATCAGACTAGTGCAAACTTTGGGTGCATGTGTCTGATTCAAAGAGAGCTACTTGAAGCCAAGCTAGATGTACACTTCTTGTTTTGATTGTGAAACAACTGACCAGTGATGGAATTGTGAAAGTTAAGTTTTGCACGACGGACATGGCGCTTCAAACGAACGCGAAGAGATAGTTCGTATGCGGATCAAACTGGTGCGACCCCTTGGCTCTCCACGAAGTCAATGGTTACATTTGGATTAATTCAAAGACAGCTACTTCAAGCTAAGTGAGAGGTGCATTGCGGAGTCCTCAAAGTTTGCCTACCTCAAAGAGCCAAAAATGAAAAGTATCAAGATCAGGCTGGGACAAGGAGAGAAATCAAGGTGCAAAAGCAACAAGGCACAGAGTGGATCATAAAGTGGGCAATCAAACGATAAATCCTTTGGCTCAGGGAGCCCTGATACCTGTGCGGAATCGATTAAATCTGGAGCTCAGGGAGCTCAACACAAAGTGCATCAAGGACAAATCAGGTGCTCAAAGGAGTTCCAATGTCAGAAGTCAGAAGCGACAGGGGCGAACATTTCGCAGAAAGGCCTCTGTCATTAATTAATAAGGTTCTTGGGTTTTACGAAAGCGATATAAAACCTACGCTTTTTCCAGACAAAGTGATATTTTCAAGTTAAGTAATTTTTTAGTACAAAGAGCTGAGCCTCCGACTTGTGGTGTGCCAGCTTCAATGTTAATAAAAAGTGGCCAGTAAATTTAGTACTGTGCCAAGTAGCTCAAATGTATAGTTAATTTTTATTGGGAGACACCTTTACTTTAATCTGACATCTGATGAGGACATCCGATTTCATAAAGGTGGGGTGGATGTTGTAAAGTTACCTTTACAAGCTTTACTTCCGGTGCCACCGGCGCCAGCATTGTCCCCAGCGCCCGCAGCACCCCTGCTGCTCCCGGCGCCGCTATCGGCGCCACTGTGACTAAAATCTAGCCGGCGCCAAGTTCCTATGGCTGAAAATCTTTGATCAGTTCTAGCGAAGTCTAGAGAGCTCAGATCGATGTGCAATCACCTCACAAGATCTAGGCATGATTAAAGGAAGCCTGGGGATCAATAAATTCTAGAGAGAGAAAATGACTTTCTAAAGAGAAAATCCTAGAGAGAGATAACATGCTTTACCAGCCTGGGTAGAGTACTTGGTATGAGGGGAGGTGGCGAATCCCACCAATACTATAGGGGAGTGTGGGTTGCGACTCAGGGCGAGCTCCAACCAAGTCTCAGCCTCTCTGGCTGGAATGTTGTCGTGGCACTCGCCTTGGCATGCCAGCGCCCCGGAGACTAGGGTCGGTCACACACTTGAAATGTAACCTTCTATGATTTATCAATAAAGTGAGATTTTTTGAAAACTGAATCTGATTACCTTCTGGGTCTCAGTGTTCGGTAAAAGCGCTAGTTGTAAGGCCACTTCAAACTTTTTAATTTGGCACATAGCTGAGGTTAAGCTCTTGGGGAACGGGCTCTAACCTGTCGGTTGAGTTGGATGGCTTGCTTGAGTGGAAGTTACCTGTTTATGGCTGTCCAGTCTGGCATGGCGCTAGGTTGGCTTCCAGCGCTCATTAGGTCTGATGTAAGTCAGACCCCTTGCTTGGAATGGATGTTACTCGTTTGTAACAAAGCTTCGAGTTAGTTAAGTTTGATGTATGTCGGGCGGCTTGCTTGGAGGGAAGTCACCCACATCAAGACCCCCGATCTGGCATGGCGCCAGGTTGGATCTCAATGTTGGTTTTTGAACTTCCAGTTGGTTAAGTCTGATCGTTGTTGGCGAGTTAGCTGCTTGTATGTCAAGTGGGTTTGGACGGCAAGACTTGAAGGCTGGGAAGCTAAGTCGTGGTTCATGGCACCCTTTGGGATGCCTGCGCTACATGTAGTAAGCTTCATGTTGACATCCATAGGTGTACTCAAAGGCTTACAATCCTGCATATTGAACTTATAAAGTAAATCTCGTGCATATTTGCTTTGTGTAAGAAAGACCATGTCTTTCTTTTGCCATACTTCAATGCCAAGACAATAGTGCATCAATCCTAAATCGCTCATGTCATAAGCATTGCAAAGAACTGATTTGATTTTATCAATTAAGCTCTCATTACTTCTTGTAATAATCAAATCATCCACGTACAACACAATGAATACTATATCAGAATCTTGTCTTAGAATGTAAAGATTAGGATCAACATCACTCTTTACCATTCCCCTTCGCTTGAAGTGTTCATCAATGCAAGAGTACCATTCCTGTAGTGCTTGTTTCAATCCATAAATGGCTTTGTTGAGCTTACAAACGAGATGCTCTCTCCCTAGCTCAACAAATCCTTGAGGTTGTACTAAGTACACCTCTTCATCCAGCACCTCATTTAGAAAAGCAGATTTAATGTCCATTTGCTGGATCTTCCAACCTTAGAAAGCAGAAACAATAATGATAGAATATACAGTTACCATCTTAGCTACAGGTGCGAAGGTTTTATCAAATCAATACCTTCTTGTTGCTCAAATCCTCTCGCAACCAACCGTGCTTTGTACTTGTTGAGTTGTCCATCAGCTCCATATTTGATCTTGTATATCCATTTGCAAGTGATAGGCATCTTACCATCAAGTAGCTCAACCAAGTTCCACGTCCTATTTTTTGTTATAGCTTCCATTTCTGTTTCCATAGATTCATGCCACTCCTTGTGCTCCTGTGCTTTATTAAAAGTTTTTGGTTCTTGAGCCTTGAGCACAGAACCCATTAGGGCTAGATTCATCTCTAATCTTGCAGGAGGTTTTCGATTTCTACTTGATCTTCTAAGCTCTCCCTGCTCACTTGATTCGGGAGTATCTCCCTTATTAACATTACTTGTTACTAACAAGTACCAGTTAGGCACTCTCCTAGGAATCTCATTATTGACCCTGTCTTTTTCCATTGGCTCTTCCATATCGACACCAGCTTCTTCCTTCACTTGCACTTTAGCTTTATCATCAAAGAGATCAATTGTCAATTTTATTTGGTCATTTTGACCCATCTCATCAAAAGTAGCATCTCCGAAAATCACGATCTTTTGTGCATCTGTGTCATACATCCTGTATGCCTTGGCTCTTTCATCATATCCAAGGAGAATACACTTAACAGCTTTTGCATCTAGCTTCTTTCGTTTTTCATCAGGTACATGAGCGTAAGCATCACAACCAAATACTCGTAAATGAGAAACATTAGGTTTCTTTCCAGTAAAAGCTTCGTAAGGTGTCTTACCCTCCACGGACTTCGTAGGACACCGATTCAAGATATGAGTAGTTATGTTGCATGCTTCTACCCAAAAAGTATTTGGCAAACCCTTGCTCTTAAGCATTGCCCTAGACATCTCCACAATAAATCTGTTTTTCCGTTCTGCAACTCCGTTCTGTTGTGGTGAATAGGGTGTAGTGGTTTGTTTCCTGATCCCCTGATCCTTGCAAAAGTTTATAAACTCTTTTGAAAAATACTCATCGCCACCATCTGATCTGAGGGTCTTAATATAACAACCTGTTTGTTTTTCAACTAGAGCCTTGAACTCTCTAAACTTGGCAAAAGCATCAGATTTTTTGCTTATGAAATAAATCCAGATATGTCTACTATAGTCATCAATGAATGTGAGGAAATAGTAACAACCACTAATGGACCTAGTTTGTATTGGTCCACACAGATCACTATGAACAAGATCGAGAATGCCATTAGCGCTTCTTGCTCCATCTTTGGGAAATCTCTCTCTCTATGTTGTTTTCCCAAAATGCAACACTCACAAATTTTTCCTTCAAAAGAGATATCAGGCAATCCAACAACTAGATTACCTCTTTTAAGAATTTGCAAGCTTTGAGCACTTCGACTATCAACAGTGCTTACCATAGCTTGAGTAAAAGATCTCGCATTCAATTTGTAAAGTCGATTCCTGTTGACTCTAGCTCCTATATCAATCACTTTGTAGTGACTCTTGATGTCTTTGACAAGACATTTGTCATTGTCAAACTCAACCTTGAGTTGTTGATCAGCCATCGTCCCAACAGATAGTAGATTGTTAGCTAAGCCAGGTACATATTGCACATTGCTTATCTGCTTTGCCTTCCTGCTGACTAACTTCACTGGTACCACTCCAACTCCTTTAACAGATAGCACTTTGCCATCAGCTTGTCCAACTTCATCACCATTGTCAGTTTCCTTGACTGAAAACCACTCTTTCCTTGAAGTCATGTGCTTGGATGCACCGCTATCAATGTACCATGTATCCTTGGCTTCATCATTTGTCATTAATGCTGTAATGAACAATTTTGAACTCTCACCAGTATCATCTTCATATTGGTCATCATCGTATTGATGTACAATGATTACATAGCCAAACATTAAGCATTGAATTATTAGACAAATAATCAGTTGCGAAGAATTACAGAAATGCATACATTCTGAGACGAACTTGAACGCAATAAGAAGATAGTATTGATTCAATATGAAAACGAAATAGATGTAAATGAGTACAACAAGTTTGTGGATTGAAGTCAAGTACTCTAAGCTATCTCTGAACAACTTAAAATAAGTCTGAATTAAGCACAACTACTAATAAGCAGTAAGCACAATAGCAACCTCTAATCAACTCTAAAGAAGTGAGCTAGAATGCTTAAGAGTGTCCAAGCTCGCAGACTTGAGAGAGAACGCTAACTATTCAATACTTGATGATTGATCTTCATGCTTTAATGCTTGAGATGAAGAAATATGAACAACTATTTATACTAAGCAATTAGGTGATCAAATGCGTCATTCAGTTGGCTGTGATGTGCTAGCATTCATCTAGTTAGGACTTCTCAAAAATTACTTGCTGATGAATTAATGCAATTCGGTAGCTTTGGACGTAAACAATATGTCTGTAGATTTAAATGTAAACTATCACTTGCAAAAATGAACGTAAATTGTCATGCAAAAACTGCGAAGGTCTTCGCCAACGTCATTTCCTTAACATTTGAGGCATCTGACATTTTGCGAAAAAGTCGAAGTGAGAGAAAATCCCAAAAGACAAAAAACAAGAAGGTGCCGACACTGTCAGCCGTCTCCTAGTAGTTATGCAGACTATGTAAAAACACGAAGAAATCTGCAGGTCTAGATAAAAATTGGACGAAGAATAAAATGTCGATTAGTCGATTAGCAGGTGAATAGTCTAACACTCTCCTTTAATCTGAATCCATGAATGCCTTGACCTTCAAACTTAGTTTTGCACAAAATTTTTTGTGTGCATCCAAGCTTAATGCTTTGGTAAAAATATTTGCTGTCATATCTTGCGTTCGACAGTACTACAATCTGACCTCTTTGTAGAGAACTTTGCTTCTGACATAGTGATACTTAATTTCAATGTGCTTACTCCCAGAATGAAACCTAGGATTGGTTGACAAGGCAATGGCACTTTGATTATCACAAAATAATAATGTCGGAGCATATTGGTTCAAACCGATATCTAAAAGTAAGTTCCTCAACCAAATTGCTTACTTTGTAGCTTGTGAGGCTGCGATATACTCTGATTCTATAAAAGATAGAGCTATCAAAGATTGCTTGCGACTGTTCCAGAAAATAGGACCATTGTTGAGGAAGAATGTAAACCCAGAAGCGGATTTACGGGTGTCTATATCTCCTACCCAACTTGCATCTGTGTAACCACTGAGTAAATTGAGTTTGTCATTGTTGACTGCTCCATAACAAATGCAAAAGTCCATAGTAGATCGAAGATATCTCATGACTCTGATAAGAGCCTTCCAATGTGTTATATCAGGGTTAGTCATAAACTGACTTAGGTATGTTGATTTTATATTGGATCAACAATATAATAGTATAATGATAATAAATATATAATAAGAGCTTCCAATGTCTCACTTTTTGTATATAATTGTAATTAAATAAGTAAGACACCATGTAATGGTACAATGTACTCGCACAATAAGTGCCAATAAATTGTTTATTTGTCTTTAAGCACGATAGTTTCTGGATACAAATGTGTATCAAAGCACAATAGAAACTCTTGCGGTGGTCCAACCAAAAGCTATATACCATAAGTTCAGCCAGTGATTGGTATTTCAACGTTCAACTTGTTGAAAAACATGATTGGGACTCATTATGTCAAACATTCGTTTTGCATTTCAAAACCACTAGAATTATGGAATATCCTCTCTTACAACTATGCATGAAGATTTGCTAGTCTGGTAAAGACTATATCGAAAGGGGTAGGAGATTTAAGGGGCAATGTACCCCCACTAGTGTTCCCAATGCCAACATAGCTTCATGGTTTATGACTAGATTGCCTAAAAGCATATGGCGCCACATGTTATCTTTAGTGAGGCTTGTGTTGATGCTATACATCAAGCTAATGAGAGCTCAAGGAGTGATTTCAGCATCTCTAACGACCAATCAAAAGGGCACTATCATGCTAAACAAAAAGGTAAAGATGAAGAGTTTGCCTCGACATCCCCATGTTGATGCCTTCACTGGAGCCCAGCTTGTGAGAAGATACAAATGCAACATAATGAACAAATGTAGAAGTTTACTTTCAAGCTTATTGGAACCTTGGACCAAAAGCTCAAGAGTTTAGGCTATTCCATTACAATTTTAATCAAAACCGACTACCACTTGCAATTACTGCACCATCGAGCAATGATCAATGATGAATTATAGTCAAATCTTGTGCTCAACTAGCCAATGTGAATGTAGTAATGACCAAACTTGACAATATTGAACTATTGTGTGATGCCCCTATAGTCGGTGAGAATGAGCCTATTTATTTTATAGATGGCCTCGACAGTGAGTTAACGTCTGTTTACACTAATCAGATTCGGGGAGAGACAAGTAGGCCTCCAACCAAATGTTATTGATGTAATGGAAATTATTGTACTGTAGAGTATCCTAACAAAGAAAAGAGTAGGACTACGTGCCACTCGACAAGGACTGTGATATTGAACATTCGTACCTAGATTTTCCATTAAAGAAAGAAAGAGATCAAAAAGTTTGACTGTCTCTGCTAATGTGTGAAATCGAACAATTGCCCCACAAGACCACCTCTTTATATCATGAATTGAGCTCAAAAGAGAATGCACCACAACCACTCCTAGAATCCAAATCAAGGAGCTAGCAGTGGTTCTTCGTGTTCATTGTATATGGGTGAATATCCTTGCCCCACTGAGAATTTCAGACGAATGATAAAGTGGGTCAAAGAGGAGCAGGCCAAATAAAATAAGGTCAAAGATCAACTCGATGTAGGATCTAGCTTTAAATCAACGCCTAATATAATCCCTATGGAATCGTAGATCAACCTTGTACCAAGGAACACACAAACCAAGGATCAAGAGCAATACAATATTAATACCTCAATAAGTAACCGCTTAGTATTAAATATAGCAAGCCTAGTTTATTTCTTAGTCTGATGCACATTTTCAGTTTTAGCAATTTTTTCAACATTTGTTTATGTGATAGTTCCATGTGCCTTGTTTATAGCACGTATAGATATTGAGTCGGGATAAGTGTTCCGTAGTAGAGTCTGTTTTTGCCATGCAACAGAACCCCAAAAAAAGTGTGTATCTATATATGTACTATTGTTTTCTCTTTGAGTAATATATAGCTTTTTGAGAGTTGCATGGGTGGTGGTGCACTATTTCCTATTGTCTATGTGATGTTGATGGTTGACAACTTGTGAGATTACCAATAACGAATTGTAAGATTTGTTGGAGATTAAGCTCACAGTTTCCTCCTTGGTGTTTCAATTTCATTCGACTCTTCTGCACATTCTAGATCCTTGAATTAATCATTTTCTTAACACGGACCGCAATACCTACAAAACTACTCTCATTATGTGTGTAGAGTAATGCCTGGTAAAATACATGGGTTTCTGTGCAACAGTTCGACACTTACGACATTCCACATAGAATTGAATCAGCTAAACTATTTGAAGGACAAATGTTTTGACCTTTTGACAAATCTTCATCTCCAGAGTAAAGGGTATCCATTCCTATCAATATCTACATTCAAATGTCATTTCAAACTATTCGAAGAAGCTTGAAGACCTGGCCATCTCTAAACTACTTCACCTATTGGTATCGACATCGATCGAAGATTGTTCGGCACCTGCTCCGACCACTTGAATCCTCGACAACACTTTCATGGGGGTGTTCAAACATTTGTTTGAACTCAAACATTCGACCATCCGAATGTTCAACCGTCAACCGAACATCTTCGATCTGTAGCACATTGTATATATATTGCATTGAGTAAACTGCACACTTGCCTACTATCCATAGGTATGTTAGAAATCAATGTTAAACTTCATTGTTACTGTTTACGAGGTACATTAATGTTGACAGCTGTGACCAGCTGTCATTAGTCGTAGGCTAGTCTATTAGTCTACTCGTAGCTTTTCTCTCTCTATCAGGGGTTCAAGGTTTAATTGTACATTTTACATTCTGTATGAGTTAGTGTGATAGAGTGACAGTGCGTGTTCTTCTTCCGCCTTCTTGTGGTGATTGCTTACGGGGAATGCTTGATGTTGCATATCTAATTCTTGACATGGTATCAGAGCAGCAATAGTCCTGCGTGCCTGATCAGTGGATACATCTTGTCACAGGCTCCGCAGCGAAGTGAGAAAGTCCTTCACGGGAGGTGAAAGCTTGGAGAATAAAACCAATTGTAAGAAATCTTTCTTTGGTGTATTTTGTAGGTTTGGAGCTCAGAATCATCAGTGGGGAACGAAGACACAGTCCCGAAGGCATCAGAAAATCCAGGTTAGCATCAAACAAGTTGAAAATCTGTTGAATGGGGGAGATTCTTACAATACTTCCTAGTTGTTATTTGTGTGAGAGGTTTGCCAAGAAATCTCTCATTTGTCTGTTTGGAACACCACAAATCACACTACATAGTGTCTAGTACTGTCATTCAGAGTTAGGAAGCTTCATACTTTTCACATTACTGGTCTCTGTCTTTTGAACGATCACACATTTCAAAATCTTTGGAAAGAGGAGGCGGCATAGCCGCCACGTCGAAGTGGAAAATCTAGAATATTCTCTTTGAAAGTTCTTATATTCTCTACTTTTCATCTTGTCCGTACCAATATCGGATCGATGCGCCAGAGGTAAAGAAAACCAAGAGCAGTCATACATCCGCACGTCATACCGATATCACATATCAGTACCAATATTGGAGCGACGCGCCAGAGGTAAAGAAAATCCAGACCAGTTGTCCATCCGCGCGTCATACCAATATCGCCTATCTGTACCAATATCGGATCCATGCGCGCGAGCTAAAGATAATCCCGAGTAGTCGTGCACCCACGCGTCATACCGATATCAGGTGTCCAACCAAAAATTTACAGTTTTGTGGTGTGATAAATTTTGTGAGCCAGACTCATCTATCCAGTAATGGCAACTCTAAGCGAGAGTGTCCTTAATGAGTCAAGCAAATTGGAAGGTGTCGACAACTATGCAGTTTGGAAATTCAAACTGAAGAACATTTTGATGGAAAAGGAGCTGTGGGAGATCGTGATAGGTGAAGAGACAAGGTCACTGATTGAAGAAGATCAGCGGGCATTTGATAGGAGAAAATGGAAAGCCCAGAATGTCATCAACTTATCAGTTAGAGATGCAATTATGCCCTATATTTCAGATTTAGAAGGACCAAATGAAACGTGGGATACATTGAAGGCATTGTTTGAAACAACAAATACATCTCGAATACTGTTTCTGAAGACGAAGTTGCATACATTGCGGATGGATGATGGTGCAACTATTGTTGATCACATACTGAAGATCAAAGAGATCCGTGACCAATTAGCAGCAGTTGGACATCAAGTACAAGATCGTGGGATCGTGCAATTGACATTGAATAGTCTGAGTGAGTCACATCAGATGTTTGTGACGAGTATAGCCACAAGAGAAAATCTTCCAACCTATGAAGAACTAGGTGGATTGCTTTTGCAAGAAGAGCAACATCAAGAGAACTTGAATCATCATAACAAGAGCTATGATCAAGCTCTTGCAGTTAGAGGATGAGGTGGAAGATTTGGCCATGGAAGGTATCAATCGAGAGGAGGAAACTCAAGTCGGGGATCATTTCAACAATTTCATGAGCAAGTCAATGATAGTCCGAATCGAGGCAATTGGAATCAAGGCCGGGGCCCTTATGTGTACATGGTCATAATTAATGGTTGTAGGCCTAAACACTTGATGGTGGATTTGTATGGGTCTATCAGTGAGTCATTGGAGAACTGGATGACGTGGCCCAGATAGGTTGCAGAGGTGTCCAGTGAGGTGTCACTGTGCACTACTAGTGGTGCATGGGCTTTGGAGGGTATAAGTATACCTATTGGGCTCTCACTAGTGTATGCTTGATAGCATGACCGGTGGCAGGATGCTGCTGATGTGATGCCATACTCCTCTTTGTGATTGATCCATAGCTTGGGGGCTAGATCCGTTCCATCTAGGTTTGGTTGGATTGGTTTGTCCACCATCAGGTTCCCTTTTGTTGCTTGTGATTGGCATGCTTAGAATAGGATCCTTGGATTGAGGACTTTTTATATTGGTATCAGAGCCAATTCTAAGCACGCTTTTGCCATTGATATGTGTTCAAGAGAAATCTCAAATTGTGTGGGGATTTTTCCGTTGTGTGATACGGAATCTTGACATTCTTTGAGAAGATTAGTGGAGTAAGTAACAAGTGGGGAAAATTCGTGTGCCTCTTCCCAAAAATCGCTTTTTTGAGGTACAATCGGTTGGTGGTATGTGTACTACCGGATATTGAATCGATTTGGCTTTTAAGCACTTCAAATCTGTGGTTAAGAAGCACCAAAAAGACTAATCACTGGTTGTGAGTGTTGGTGGCTTTTTACAGGTTCATGCTGATTTTCCAGCAAACTGTTAGTGTGAGCCAGTAAGGCCATTCTTTGAATGGTATGGTTTACACTATCGTATTCTGTAGATATGGATAGGAACCTGCAAATATGGGGTTCTAGAAAGAAATGGACAACATCTACCCTGTTTTTCAGGTTTAAGAAATCTTATGTGTGTAAAATCTGTAAAAATGGATTGCTTATGCATTTGTGCAAGCAAAATAAGGCTAAGCGACAGTAAATGCACCCTACAAGCAACCGTCTTCTACATAATAACTGTAGTAAAATGAGACTTTTTCATAAAAGTTAGTCTTTGCATTTTGAAACTTCTGTTTTCTACCAAAAAAAGTGGAGGGTTCGGACTTTAACAGTTGTTGATGCTGTGAAGACGCCCTTCTATAAGCTGTTTCCTGCAAAAACAACATAATAAAGCATTGGATGGCTTTATTGCAATCTTTATGTAGAGGAAAGAAGGAGAAATAGCTAAAAGCCTCCCAGATCGCGCCTCTGCGCCCTCCTCATGTATCCCTGCAGGGGAAAAAACGGCTGAGTGTTAGTGGAGGGATGGCGCGGTGCCATCCCTCAGGCCAGCCCCTCTCTCTCTCTCTCTCTCTCTCTCTCTCGCGGGTTCAGGCTGATCTGGCTGTTTGAAGCTCGCGAGTGTATCAGCCCGAGGAGCCCTTTGTTTAGAAGGAAAGAAGAGAAGGGGGGTGGGTGGGTGAGGGTGGAGATTAACAGGTTTTTTGTTTCATTTCCTGTACCAAGGGTTTTTAATACTCATTACACTATGTTTTTTAGAATGCAGTTAAAATCCTTGTATAATCTTAATGGCCTAAATATTGGTGCAAATTAAATTTTTGAGGCATACAATGGTTTTTTTTGCAAATTTATTGCACAGAGGATCCAATTTGCAAAATCTTTGGTGGAAATCAGATAGCAAGGTATTGTCCATTAAAAAACTATGTTTTTTTAGGACACTTCTCTATCGGAAAGTTTATACCCAAAATGACTGCAATCGAATGAGAGATTTTGGTTTTCTTATGCAAATGGATAAATGAAAATTCGGGTAAGGGGTGGTAAATGAAAATTCGCCCGACATCACTCGACCGTGATGACCCCCTAATAGATTCAACACATGGTTAAATTTTTGGACCGTGGTGTGTCGTAATTTCATTCGAGCAATAAACAGAAAAAAAATCGAATGCAAAATCTATCTAATCGATAATTAGGATTTACAGCTTGGGCTTAAAAGCAGAAATTTTTTCTAGTATGTAAAGCCCGGAAGTTGTTATTGACTGGATAAATCGTTGGCCAAGCTACTTTAGCTTATGCAACGTCCCAGAATAAAAAAAGTGAATTTTGTCAATTTTTTTACTTTGGGTAAGGCCTCTTCGTGGTAGATGACGTAACCGATAGAACTGTGATTGGGCTGAATTCCTGGAGGAATCCGTAAGGCTTTTTCACAATTGACGAATTAGATTCGCTTTGATTAACTGCAATGGGCAACCGAGAATGTGAATTCTTGGATTTTTTGGCCAAGGTGTCATTTTTTCAAAATCATGCATGGCCAGAAAGTACCCAGAAGCCTAAGATGGAAACTGAAATAAAACAAAAAAGTTGTTTCTGATGTGCTTGAAGCAGTGGGCGTACCAACACTATTTGTTGTTAAGAACGAGAAAAAAGTTGATTCATTTTTTCCCATTTCTAAATCTGTCACTGTGAACTTACGATGACCGTAAAGATTATAAAAAGGGGCAAAAGAATGTTTTGTTTTAGTTGAAGTTGGAATTTTCTAATAAAATCACGAGAACTTCGTATGCTTGTATTATTTTTTCTAACACTTTGATCAGGAAGTGGAGGGCCTTCATGGAGGATGAACCTGTGGTATGGGACGCAGACAATTCCAAAATGAAGATCTGAAACTAACTGGATCAATTGACCATCGTAAGTCCTAGTAATGCCAAATACTATCGGTCATAAAACGGGTTTGTCAGGAATTTGAGATATTGGTCATGACCCCTTTTTGGATATCTCAAATTTACAAAACCGGAAACCCGGCATGCTATTTCTTTATAAAAGATATACTGGTGAATTTCTTAACACATGAATTAACTCGACTTTTTGTTATTCTTTGGAAGGTAATTCTGATTACCCGTTAATTATGGACGATGTCACAGAAATGGTTAATGAAACTATTTTCTAAAATTGTTTTCTCCACTTGAATCTTCAAAAAATCCTTTTCTGATTTGTGGGTTAATTTTAAAGCTTGGTAACAAAGAAGATCTTAAGTTTAGTCACTGTGTTGGGACATCATTGCTATTTGCTAACTATGATGCAACATTTCTTTGGCTTTCAAGATTTTCTCGTATCGTTTCTTTGAAACTTCTCCTGGGCAAATCTCGAATGATATGCGCCCCTTGGACACTCGTGTTGTTTCCTCTTAAAAAGGGGGAGAAGTTTCAAGGAGGAACATCGGTCAATGATTCCAAGAGGAATTTGTTATATCGATGATGGACCTATTTTTATAATCGGAATGATAGGATATTTAGATATTACAAAAATCCTTTATGGATTATAGTAGATATCTGGTTTGAAGATTTAAAGGCAGAAAATTTAGAAAGTACTCTTGCGGTAGAAAAGTGGCTAATAACAAGTCCGATTGATTTGTGTCAGAACTTGGTAATTCTATCGCAAGATGGGGGTTTGTTGAAACATGTTCCTTGCTGAAAATAGTCAACTTGGTCTTAGTGTGAACTAAGATCCTAACAATATATTCTTTTGAGTGAATCTCCGGTTGAGATTTTTTTTGGATATGAAATAGCACTCTTTGAGAAATATTCTCTCTTAGAGGATCACACAAGTTACAGGATTCTCGGTTATGAAGGTGTTGTGTACAGGTCAGGAGTTATCTGTAGAGATATGCTAGTGGGATCATTAAACCTTTTGTACAAACTTTTAATCCTGTGGATCTACAAAGTATTCCGTGAATGTTGGTACATAGGCATATTGATGAGAATTGTGTTTAAGATCATTTCTCACTGGGTTATAGTAATTTCTCATTGAGAATTGCTTATTGACCTAGAATTGATTTAGAATCAGATTAACTGTAGTGTTTTGGTACCACACCGAGACATTTAAATGTTTTCTAAATCCGATACAACTAATCAAGTCAAAAGCGCTACTTTTGAGTTAGTTGTGAAAAATCAACAATAGTAATCTCACTTATGGATATTATTGTTGAGTTGTATTGCTTATAAGTCACAACATTTATGAGTCGTTTAGGATTCATTTATTGACGGGTGTGCACAGAATACACGAGAACTATTTGGCCTTAACTTTTTTCGTTTGGAATTGATGAAATGCTATCCCGAAAGACTCAAGAGAGTTGGATAGTTTTGGGTTGCCAAAAGTTAGAACTTCACATAATGAAGTTCCGATAAATCTTAAGTTATTCTAGATTAGAACTTAAGAGGAAAAGCTAGTTGTATTCTAGATTGGGACCCTAACTTTGGAATGACAATTTGTGCCATGTCTAAAGTAAGGGTGTTTTTGGGATTACAATCCTTATATAGGCACCGTGTGTGAGTTGTAAAAGTCTGGAACTTTCCAGATGGAAAGGACTTTGTGAAGAGCTCATGTGTCTTTTAAGAATTGTAATACACTCTTATGATATGGTATGGTCTCGGGAATCTGGAGAGTTGGGATTAGTGAATCATAACTCAGATTCTAGGATATATTTTCTTGAGGCTCGTTCCAACAATCATTTTTATGGTACAATGTGTGTTATAAGAATAGAAATTAGCCACAAACATAACTTATATAAAGAATTTTGCAAAAGGTCAAGCACTTGCAAGGTAGAACTTCTCCATTTCAACATTTTATGTGGTTTTCTAAAGAATTATAATCATCTACATGCATCCTATATATTTAAAAGCCAACAATTTAGAATGTTACTTATATTTTACTAAACATAAAAATTTCTACAAAATCAAAATTTTCTTGGTTTTTAAGAAGCCAACATCTTGCATTCTAAAGTCGATTTTTGAGAAAATTTGCCAGTTCCATTCCTAGACTATGCCAGTTTCCTCAGCACTGCTCCAAGTCTTACGCTCTTGGTCAATGTATTATCAAGATGCATCCCTCAATGTATTATAAAAATGAAGGAAGATCACAACAAGCAAGTGTTTTATTGCCTAAAGGGAAAAAAATTGTGTAGACCCACCCAGTACATTTCAGAACGTACAGTACGTTCTGACCCAAAAGGGTCCAAAATAGGTTTAAAGGCAAACACTATACTCTGGATGATGTTGTGATTATGTTAGAAAAAGCTCATTGTGAACCAGTAAGAATTAATAGTGTAAGGATTTGGATTACTTAGAGAACAGAATGATAGAGCAGTTCTGATGTGTAAATGTCAGTATAGGTGTCGTAGACAACCATAAAGAGAGAATGTGAAACGATTAGGCATCTGGGACAGTCGTGCACTTCTCTGTTACTGACAAAAAGAAATGTGATTCATTTAGGCGTCTATGACAACCATACATTTCTTCATTAATGGGTTCTGATAATAGAGGAAAAAGAGTGAGAGTTATTCAAGCATTTAGCATGAATGCAATGAGCTGCGCCATCCATTGCGAAAAAAAGCCTACCTTTTGTAGTTTTTCATCTATCAAACTTAAGAAAAAGCCTACTCAAACTTGATAGCTTCCATTATCACTTTTGTGTATTTTCGTCTCTTAACTCGGTTTCCAGGAGTGTGATCCAAGGCGGAAGTATCTTATGTTTCAAAGGAAGGCATTCTTGACTTTTTTGCATACATTTTGGAACGCAATGAACAGTTTGACATTTCTTGACCAATCTGACACTGTCGTGTGGCAAAATGCGCTGACACCTGATGGAAAGCGCACCAAATTTATTTAAAAAAAAAGCAGATGCCTATTCTGATCTCTTTTTAACTACTATGAATCTATGCAAATGCTTTACATATGTATTTTTCACATATTCATGTGGCGATCTAAAAATATGAGCCATTGATATTGAGCAAATCATAATCAGGGGACGAAGTGCCAAACATGTGTCGATATTGAGAAAACTTTAGTACAAATGTAGATGTGACATACCATGATTTCAACTACATGTTTTGTGGGTGTTTACTCTCTAAAATCTTATTAAACCATAGTCACATGGCCATCCAAAATAATTCCAATATAGAGATGGATATGCACATAAAAACTACTAGGTGTGAGAGAGAACACCTTTTTGAGACTTCAAATCTAGACCAAGGATGGAGGATGGATAGAATGTATCAAGCTTGTTGTGAAATTGCTTGAAAAAATATAGTTTTGAGAGCTAGTTTGGATATAGTTTGTAATCAAGTGGATTTTGAGATCAAAAGAGATCAAAATCATGATTAATTGATCTATGCTGGGTACTTTATGGACTGAGGTGCTAAGGAATGTGTGAGATCACCAAAATTTGGATGGTTGGTGTTTCTCCAAGGTAGATTCAAATCTAGTGTATGATTGCTTGTTGGAAAGCTAGTGAAGTCTAGTTTGTGATGCAATTGTTTTCAAGCCAAATGTACTTGTCCTGAAAAAGTTATTGGAATTCAAATGAAGGTGGGTATGGCACCCAACCTGGTGAGACATGCCAAAGGGAGGCTCACAACTAGCTTAAATCATCAAAAATCATGATTTTGCATTGTCAACCTAGGTTGATGTGTGATCTTGATGATATTTTTGTGCCATAGCCACACAGTGTCACACAAATCCATTGTGTTTGAGTTTTTTGTGAATTCCTTGAGTTTTTTCAAGTTTTTTTGAAGCTCGTGGAGGGAGTTGGCTCAAGTCTTGGAATTCTTCATCTTTGGAGTGAAGCAAGATCCAGATACAAGGAGAGATTGACATTGGTTGTGACATTGATCTCACATTGTGTTTGCAAGATCTCATAAGGAGTTGAATTCACATTCAAGAGAGAGAAGCAACAAATTTGTGTAGAAAATAGGCAAGTCTCATTTGTTTGTCCAAGAATCTCAAGTTATGAGAGATCAAGTCAAGATTGGTGGAAAACTAGGACATTGTTTGTAGTCAAATCTTTTCAAATCCATTCCCACTCTCAAGAGGTAGAGTCATTGGTCTTGGTTGAGTCCAATAGGTGTGATTGGGTCTGATTTTGGTGTGATTTGATTCAAATATAGTGTGCCTCAATCTTTGTGATCTAGGCAAGGTCCATTTTCCAAGGTGACTAGTTTGTTGGGTGAAGATTGACTCTTAGATTTGTGATCTAAATCTTTTGTAAATCTTTCTAGATTTTTGATGTGTTCAAATATCGTGTCTTGAGAGTCACAAAATTAGTTTGAAGAGTCATTTCACAAGTTTGTACTTTGTGTACAAGTACTTCCTCATCATTCAATGGAGTCAAATGAAAGGTCCAAATCAAGGTGCTACTATTGTGGCAAGATGGGGCATTTGGCCTTCAAGTGCTACAAGAAGAAAAAGGATGAAGGAAAGCAAAGGGAAAGGTAAGTTTTCTAGATTTTCAATGAAAACTATCTCAGATCAGATCTGCTAGAGCTCTTCCAACAATCAAGGTGGAGATGGCTTCATTAAGGAGGAGTCTCTCATGGCATGCATGGATGCACTCGCAATTTCTATGGAGGAAATCCTTGGTGGATTGATGTTGGACAAAGTCACATATCACTTGAAAAAGAGAGTATTAAGAAGTACATTCTTGTTTCAAATGGTGTTAGAATATGTGATTCATGGAATAGGAACCATTCCTATTTGGCTTTAAATCAAGGAAGAAATCAAAGCCTGAAAATGTGTTGTATGTGCTTTCATTATCTAGAAATGTGTTCAGTGTGAGTCAATTAGTTGACAAAGGATGAAGTGTCAAGTTTGATTGCAACGTTTGCTTTATCATCAAAGGAGAAAAAGTCAATGCAAAAGGGATTGGAGATGGTAGGCTCTTCAAGCTTAATATTTGTGTGAGAAGTAATCACATGCTGGAAGTGAAGGAAGCCAAGGGAGAGCTCATTTCTCAAGACGAGAGAATGGAGCACTCAAATCTAAATTGAAGAAACAAAAATCGACGAAGAGAATAAGGCCATGCAACACACACCTTACAGGAGGCTAATTGGATGATCGTTGATGTATCTAGCAAATAACATGTGCCCTGACATTGCTTATGTCGTGTTTAGGATGAGCTAATTCAACGTGAACTCAGGTCCTATACACTGGAAGATTGCAAAGCGAATCCTACAGTACCTTCAGAAAACGAAGGATTTTGGGCTATGTTACTCCCGTGATGCCATATTCTAGTTGCACTCCTACAGTGATGCAAGTTGGGCATCACTCAAGGACGACTGTAAAAGTGTCTCAGGAGTACCATGTATCCAAGACTAGGAGTATACTGTATCCTATGTACTGGTCATGGACATAACATTCTTCCCTCCTTAAACTGTTTCTATCCTTAGAAACTAAAATTCGAGAAATTCTTCTTTATGCTATCAACTCTCTCCCAAAAATCATCATATTCAGTATGACCCTTCCACCGAATTAAGCACTCAAAGATAAAACGATTTCTCAATTTTTTATCTCTGGTTCTGAGCACTTTCTCAGGTTCCAAATGTACACTAAGTGACAGATCTTCCAAATGGGGTAAATCCTCATCCGATCCAACTGTATCACCATCATGTAAACTTAGTTTCAAACGACTTACATGAAACACTGTGTGTGCAGTTGATTTTCCTTGAAGATCTAGTTCATACGCCAAAGAACCAATTCTACGTACAATCCTGAAAGGTCCACAATAATGGGTAGATAGCTTGTAATGCTTTCCTGTACGTAACGTCTTAGAATCTTTTGGAATCCTAAGATATACCCAGTCATCAACTTTAAAATCCCTTGGAGATCTCTTAAAATTGGTATAGTGTTTAGCTCTATCCTGAGCACTCTGGATACTATCCTTAGCCACTTGCAACATTTCTTGTATATCATCAACCTTTTGGATCTTAACAGACTTTGTCTCAACATTTACTGGAGATCTAGGTTGAAAACTGTACATAAGCATAAAAGGACTGTAGCTTGTAGCAGAATGTTTTCGATTATTATATGCAAACTCAACCAGTGGGAGATAATATTTCCAATGAGATTGCCTGTGAGAAACATGCGTCCTCAATATATCTTTCATAGTTTGATTAGTCCTTTCTGTCTGGCCATCTGATTCAGGATAATCATAAGAACCCAAGCTCAAAGAAATTTCCAGTTTATGGAATACTGCTGACCAAAAGTGACCTCTGAACTTAGGATCTCTATCACTACCAATGTCACTTGGCAGACCATACAACTGAAATAATCTTTCAACAAAGATCTGGGCTAAATCAGAAGCCTTTATAGTTGACTTGACTGGTATGAATGCAGCTAACTTAGTTAACCGATCCACTACAACCCAAATAGAATCATTTTGTCGTTGGGTCTTTGGAAGTCCAACTACAAAATCCATAGATATGTTTTTCTATTTCTTATCTGGGATATCTAACGGATGGAACAAACCACCAGCCTTATGGCGTTTAGCCTTTGCTAGTTGACAGGGCTTGCATTTGACAACATATGACTCGACATATGGCTTGAGCTTTGGCCAATAAAATTCCCTCTTAACCAAGTCCAGAGTCTTGTGAATACCGGGATGTCCTGCACAGGTATGTCATGACATTCAAACAAAATCTTCCATTTGAGCTCATCATCACCAGGTACGCAAACTTTCCCATTCTGAAATAGTAATTTATCTCAAATGGTGAACTGTTCCACAATCTTCTTATCTTTTTTAGTCAGTTGAGTCCCCTATGTTTCTGACTCAACACTGTCCACATTTCTTCTGGTCTGAACAATGTTCCAAATGTGACCAAAATGGGAATCCGATTCATATTTTCCTCTCAGCAAAAGATATAGATCCATAGAAATCTGGGTGAATGACAACTCGTTCAATTCACCGATCCAACTAAGAGCATCTGCAACTTGATTAGAGTTGTCTCTTATGTAACAGATTTCATGATCGAATTCTTGCATCAATTCAGCCCATCGAGCTTTTCTCCTCCGAAGATCATGTTGATTACAAATATACTTAAGAGGCTGGTGATCCGTATACACTACAAACTTACTACCATACAAGTAGTGTCTCCAGGTTTTAAGTGCATGGACTACAACAAACCATTATCCTTTTCATGCGTAGTATAACGCAACTGAGGACCAGTGAGTTTTTTGCTTTCAAACGCTAATGGCCTATCCATTTGTAATAGAACTGCTCCAACTACAACATCACTTGCGTCTGTTCTCACGACGTAAGGTAAATCTGGATTTGCAATTTGTAACACGGGAGCTGAAACAATCATTGTTTTAAGTTTCCCAAAACACTGATTCAATTCCTCGTTCCAAACAATAGGCGGACTAGGTTGATTCCTCTTTTTCTTTTTACTAACAATTCCTTTTGTCAGATTATGAAGCGGTGCTGCTAACTTAGGATAATTCTCAATAAATCTCTTGAAGAAAAGTGTAAAACCTAAAAAAGACTTTACCTGCCTGGAATTTGCCACTTAATCACAATCTTGATTTTGTCCTCGTCAATCTTGATCCCATTTACTATGATCTTATGACCGAGATAAAGCAACTCTTGCTTAAAAAATTCACACTTGGACTCTTTAGCGTAGAGTAACTCCTGACAGAGCTTCATCAAGACAATTTTTAAGTGTTCTACGTGTTCCACCAATGATTTATTGTAAACGAGAATGTCGTCTAAGAATACTACCACAAACTTTCCCAAATATGGACGAAATAAATCATTCATCATTTGCTGGAACGTTGCTGGAGCATTCGTTAATCCAAATGGCAACACTAAATTCATAATAACCAGATCTAGAATGAAATCCTGTCTTTTGGACATCTTCTGACTTAATTCTTATTTAATGGTACCCTATCCTGAGATCTATCTTGGTGAAATACCGTGATCCACCCAAGTGATCTACAAGGTCATCCATCCTGGGTAACGGATATTTATTCTTCATAGTCACTTTATTAAGGCCCTTGTAATCCACACACATCCGAAAACCTCCATCTTTCTTCGCTTTAAGAAGAACAGGAGCGCCCCATGGTGATTTACTAGATTGTATATGTCCCATCCTCAAATAGTTTTCTATTTGATTTGAAATCTTTGTCTCCTCTTTTTGAGAGAACCTATAAGGTTGTCTAGAGATAGGTTGACTTCTTGGAATTAACTCAATCTTGTGGTCTACTGACCTAGACGGTGGTAAACCATGAGGTAATTCAGATGGAAAAACATCCCTAAATTCATTAATGATCTGTTCTTTCACTGCTTGTTCATGATCTAAATTTGATGAGTTAAGAATTTTTGAGAATTCACAACCATTTAGATTCATTTCAGGAACATCCACAACTGGAATAACATAAATTGAAAAAACTTCATAATCAAAATAATCCAATGCTTCCATTTTATTAACTGTAGAAATCTAATCCAACGGACGTACAAAACTACTACCAAATAATGTAACTACCTTATCACCCTCCTTGAAAGTGAGAACATGCTTTTCAAAATCAATTAACAGAGAAGGCGATTTACTGAATAACCATTCGTAACCTAAAATTACATCAGTACGAGCTAGGTCTAAAACATGAAAATTAACTGATTCTGTGTGTCCTTGCATCAAAACTGGGAGCTTTGGGACTTTTACATTCCAAGTCTCCAACTCTGCTCCTGAAGCTAGATAAACTTTATATCTATGATTGCTGGCTTCAGTTTTCAAGCTGAGTTTCTGCACAAGACAAGAATCAATAAAATTATGAGTTGAACCACTGTCCAATAAAATACTCACTTCTTGATCTTTAATTGTGCCAATTAAACGAAAAAGTTCATTAGGCAAGAAAGAAGTAGTACTAAAAGAACATTCACACTCACAATCAGTCTGGTTAATTTTCAAAGTCTTACCATTGCCTCCTGGGATTTCAATCATGTGAGCAGACCCTTTTTCTTTCTGGACAAAATTTCATCGTATGTCCAGGCTTTTTACAAATAAAACATAACTTTTCTCTTTTAGCCTTTTCCCTGGACATAGATTTCTTGAATCTCTTCCTCTTCGGTTTCCTGGGTTCCGATGCTGCTTGATCTAATTCATCAAAGTATTTTGCTTGGTCTGGACCACACTTCTTAACCTTCTTGGTTTTCAAAGTGGTTGGAATTTGCGCAAATTGCTTCTTAGATGCCACCACTGTGGAATCATATGCTTTCGCAATCCGAAATGCATCCTCGAGGCCTTGAAGCACATTTCGCCTACATTCGTTCTGATAGTCGGCTGGCAAACCTAGGACAAACTGCCATAATGCCAACTTCACATCGAATGATGGAACCCTATTCCATAGGTCCATGAATTCCTGGATATAAGAGTCGAAACTCTTTGTACCCATTTTGCAGTTCACGAACTTTAGATAGTAGTCTACATCATCAGCAATTACAAAAGCCTTTTTGAAAACTTCCGCAAACGCATTCCAAGTAGTTGGCTTCACCGGTAAATCTTGCCACCATGATGACGCTTTTCCCCGTAAGAACAGCACGACACTTTCAATTTTCTTCTCATCAGGAACACCGTGCAGATTGAAGTAACTACTCCACTTGGCCGGCCAGTCCTCGACGACCTCAGGTCTCTTCTCCTTCTTTTCGCCCGCATAAACCTCCGGTTGAAAACCGAGATTAGGTGAAGACATCAATTTGACTTGATTCAAAAGAACCTCCATTTGCTGATCTCTCATCTGATTACGATTATTCATATTATTTAGTGTCGTACTCAACTGTTGACAAATCACCATATAAGATGGCGCACCTAGATTTGCAACATGATTTGAAGTTTCTTTGGCCATCTCGATATATCTATCCTGGAAATTACTAAATTTAGTTAATTTCAGCTTAACTCATAATGAAGTACTGTTGACCAAAACTTGACTGAAATTAACTCCAGTATGGTCAAATGATTATTTTTAGTCAATTTCATAGATATTACAAGAAATTGGAAAAAAAACTAAAAATTTCGAGTTTTCGCACTTAATTTTTTTTAAATTTTTTTTACGTTTTCTAAAAATTCATAAAAAAATCACAGTCAGTTACTAAGCAATCGAAATCAAAAATTCGATTCATTGTTCGATTCTTAATTTTACTTCATTAATGTCCATCAGGCATGCAAGACATACGACATTAAACTGATTTTTTACTTTACAAAATTTTACGTAAAAATTCAGTTGTACGAAAATTGTCAGCTATAAAATCCAGTTTTGTATCTAACCGTCAGAGTACATGCGTATGACCACTCAAAACAGATCTATCAAACTCATGCATGTCAAAATCACTCAGAGAAACCACATGCAGAAATTCCATGCAAGCACAGTACTTAAAAATCAGAAATTGTCATGCATGCAATCATAACAATTGGAAATTTTACCAATTTTGCTCACAAAATTGCAAAATTTCAGATGCTCATATCTTTGGCTATTGGACACCAAATTGGGTGCTGTAAAGCTCAGTACAAAGGGAAACCCAGTGAACAAAACACTTGCCATGTCAGCCTGCCACCTAGGATTCACACGTGCGAGTTCAGAACAGCCAATTAAGCTGTAGGAGGGCACAAATTGTCAAAAAATACGCAAACACTCAACCAAGCCTAAAAGTGATGATCCAAACAGTCTTAAATGGTCTCTAAGAGTTCCATGAAGCCTTCATACGGATCCTATGAAGCCATATGGGCTGAGAACCATGAATTCTTGGTTTCTAGAAGTCACAATTGCTACAAACTTGATGGAATTGAAACATAAGCCTCTACCCATAAATTTATAGGTCTAATAGCTTGCTAGGAAGGTAAAAAAGAATACAAATCATGCTGGAAAAAATTCAGAATGATCCTCTTATGGATTTAGAGAAATTCATCCCCCAAAATTCACCAAAATTGGTCAATTTTTGACACTTTTTGACTTCCTTCTTGGCTCTAACTTCTAGGACAGCTTCAGTAGACTATGATTCATCTTTTCACAGCTTCAATTGATGTTCAACAACCTCCTACCATCCAATTTTATGAAAAAACAAGCAAAAATCATGAATTTTAGCCCTTTCTAAGTTTTTTTTCACCATGCACAATTGGAAATTAATGGCCAGAACATTTTCCCAATCCACATGCAATCCAAAATACAGAATTACAAGCAATCAATTGATCTGCCCTTGCTGGATTTTGACCCTCCATTTTGTGCCAAAAACATGGAAAACAAGCCAAATTTGCCCACAAAAGAGTCTAGAATCCAAATACATGGGAAGATCCAACATGCAAACTGAATTTCAACTATTTCAAAGTGAATTAACTTGTTGGAAATTTCAAATCCTTCACTAGTTTTGAGCTACACATGCTAAAACTCCAAAAAAGACACCAAAATTGATTTCCTAGCACAATTCTCCATAAGCCACAATGAATTTGAGAGAGATATGGAACATGCAAATTGAATTTGGGAAGATCCACCAACTTGCAACCTTTCTCCTCTCCTTGGATGAAATTATTAGTTGAATACCACCAAGCTCCAATGAAAAGCACCACCTCTCCAAGCTTGTAAGCCTTGTTCTGATACCACTGTAAGGGAAGCTCCTTAGATCCTTCTTACAAATCCTAAACACAAAAGGATAACACACTGTGGAGAAACCACCCAACCAAGTAGAAGCATCCAATCAATCTCTAGAAGCCTCACCCCCAAGCCAAGCAACAACAAGCATGAAAGTAGAGTGAGAGCTTGGCAGTGAATCAAGAACCATGATGAGGAGTAGGGCGAGTTTGGACCTTATATAGAGCCTAATGCATCCTGGGCACATAGCCATGCATAGCCCTGTGTTCCCTATACATAGATTCACCTAGAATAGAGTCCTATGCATGGACCAACTATTCATAGAACTGCTATTGATAACTAGACTACACATGCATACACTGTCTCATACCTTGTCTAAACTTAGTGTGTTCTGGGCCTCACAAGGAAATTAGTTACTTTCGGGTCACGTCCAATATGATGTGGCATAACTAACAGCTTGTTTCACTGGAGTACCGTGCATCCAAGACGAGGAGTATACTGTATCCTATGTATTGGTCATGGACATAACAACGACACTCTGATGAAATGCCTTAGGATTTGATTTACAGGGTGCCTTCGCTTTTCCTAGGGCACCTTCGACATTTTGTAAGATAGTGTCGCCTTTTTTGCCTGTCACAAATCACGTGTAAAAACACAGTGTCGCATTTTTGCCTTTTCTTTGCCTGTGAGAATTTGCATGTAAACGTGCAGACTGCAAGACAACGTGAGTAAATCTGCAGCACAAATGGAGGCAGATTAAAAATGGGATTTAGGAGAATAGAGGAAATAAATCCAACACCCCCCCTTAATGTGGATCCGTGAATGCCTTGATCTTCAAACTGAGCAATGCACAAAATTTGTTGTGTGCATTAACACTTACTGCTTTCGTAAAAATATCTGCGACCATGTCCTGCGTTCTACAGTACGTTAAGCTCACCTCCTTGTTGAGAACTTTGTCCCTGATGTAGTGATATCTGATCTCAATGTTCTTACTCCTAGAGTGAAATCTAGGGTTGGCCGATAAGGCAATAGCACTCTGATTATCACAAAATAAAATTGTAGGGCCACACTGATACAGATTAACATCTAACAGTAAATTTCTCAACCAAAATGCTTCCTTAATAGATTGAGAAGCAGCAATGTATTCTGCTTTTGTAGAAGAAAGTGCGATAGAGGTTTGCTTACGACTGTTCCATGAGATAGGACCGCCATTGAAGAAGAATGTAAATCCAGATGTGGATTTATGATTGTCTACATCTATTCCCTAGCTTGCATCAGAATAACCATGGAGTTGATGGAGATTGTCGTTGCTGACATCTCCATAGCAGATGCACTGGTCCATGGTAGCTCGAATATATCTCATGACTCGTATGAGAGCCTTCCAATGGGTAATGCCAAGGATTAGCCATATATTGGCTTAGTGTGCTTACTGCAAAAGATATATCTGGTCTTGTACAGACCATTGCGTACATGAGATATCAAGTATCGATCGATACAGATACTCTCTCATCTGCTCCTCTTCCTGCTTGGTCTGGGGACATTGGTCCTTTGACAAATGCAGGCCTGGATCCATTGGTGAGTGAGTTAATTTATAATCACAGTCGTTTTGATTACGTAGCCAAACTTTTATTAATAAAGCATCAAAAGAATTATTTATCGCGAAAGATTCGCGAAGAGAGAGACTAGGCTCGATTGATAATTAGTCGCAAATGATTCGTGAAAGACAAGACCAAATATTAGTCGTCTACTGATTGATTACCAAATTGAGCAACTGGAAAAGTCAGATAGAATAAAAACAAGCATAGCAATACCGACACAAAATCTGAATGCAACACAAGAGCTGTTATCAGATTTAAGCATATCAAATATACATGTCAATAATGCGGTAGAGCACAAGACAATAGCGGACGAAACCGTGTGCTCTACAAAGCTAATTCAATCTGTAAAGGAATGAGACCTTATTACTGACAATAAAGAATCAATGCATAGAGCATCTACTTTTGTCTATCTCTAATAAGCTTCTAATGTTGAATTTACACACTTGATCTTCAATCAATGATCTCTGATCAATCAATCTCATCAAAACTCTCGTCGAACTGAATACTCAAATGGTATCCAGTATTTATACACTATATTACAGGCGTGGCAGATGAAGAAAGTACAGAGTGGATGTGCTGTCTATAGGAGATCGTGGGTGGCTGCAATCATTGTCCAGTCAGTAGCGCAGCTGCATGGGGTGAGCGTGAAAAGGGTGCGACGCCAGTCTTTGCTGAAGTGAACATTGGTGAAGATGCGAAAAATGCGTCACTCTTACAAAATAGCCTCAGGATAGATTTACAGGGTGCTTTTGCTTTACAGCACCTTCGGCATTCAGGAAGACAGTGTCACCTTTTGCACATGTCACCAAAACACGTGTAAAAATACAGTGTCGCGATTCCTTTCGCCTTTTCTTCACCTGTGAGAATTTGTATGTAAATATGCAGACTCGCGCGACAATGTGAGTAAGAATGCAGCATAAATGGAGGCAGATTAAAAAATGGAATTTAGGAGAGTAGAGGAAATAAACTCAACAGATCAGTCATGTCGAACTCTGAAAACAGCAATTTGCTTAGCATCCTTGACCAAATTGGTATTGTTGCTGAAGAGCAATGTATCATCCACGTATAAGGTGATGATAATGAAGGATTGTTGCACTGACTTGGAATAGACGTTGTAATCAGTAGTTCTTGGTTTGAATCCTTCTTCAATGAGGAATGTGTTGATTCTTTGAAAACCAAGCTCTGGCAGACTGTTTTGAGCCGTACAGTGCTTTGTGGAGTTTACAGACATGATTCTTCATACCTTCTAGAACGTATCCTTCTAGCACTCAGAAAGAGGCATGGATACTTGTATAAATTAAGTCATTGCTTTTCTACCTCTAGTCAGGCTCTCAATACTTCTATTCATGCAAATAAAGGTTTACTTGGCATTCAGATTGGTCATAAATCATGTCTGATGTACAACTGTTGTCAATCTACTTGATTTCTTTCGTGAAAAAAAAAATTTGTCTTGTCTATTAAATTAAA
>MU832298.1:0-79418 GCA_029204225.1 Diphasiastrum complanatum | reverse complement strand
TCGGATCTACCCAAATACAATGGATTAACAGATCCAATTAGATTTCTTCAGATCTATTCTGAATCTTGTGTCCCAAGATAAACTTAAGCTTTTTCCTATGGCCTTAATAGATGCAGCACAAGATTGGTACTATAATCAAGATAAAACTGAGCGTACAGATTGAGAGACTATTAAACGAGCCATTATCACACGGTTCAAACTTCGGAAGTTTATGAAAAACCCTTTCCTACTTTTAAGTAAAATTAAAATGGGAAAGCGGGAAATGGTTCGAGATTACATTGAATGGGTAAAACGCCTCAGATCTGAGTGCGAACTTGAGTTGATTAATGAAAATGCCATGATGATGTGGTTTTTGTCAAGTTTACCTAAAAGGATCAGACGTGAGCTGAAACACTTTTGCAAAATGCTATGGATGATGCAATTCGGGAGGAGGATAAAGATTCAGACGATGAGCCGAATATCAATATGTTGTCTTATACAGCAAGGCAAACCACTACGACATCCACCACTATTGCATCAATGAATGTCAACGCTACTCAGAAATGATACTCAATGAGTTCGAGAAACTCGGGAAGAACCAACAGAAACAGTTGAAAAAGTTGCAGTCGCAATTTGATGAGAAGATCAAAGTATTGGAAGATTTTCATGGACAAGTGAACAAGGAACTTGAGAAGTTTGCAAAGACTTTGCCATTTGTGTAATTCGCCTGAGCATGAGACTACTTTTTGCAACTTCAATCCTCGGAAAATTCAGCAACAGTATGTCCAGATGGGATATCGAGAACCACATTATGGAGGAAATCCGGCAGCTAGACACCTTACAAAAGTACCGAGCAATGGAGCTATGGTAATGATCAAGAAGGTGGATCTTCAGAACAATATGCTATTTATGCTGCCGCGCAACAACAAGCATCTAGAAACTGGACCAGAGCACCACTTGGATGCTTTGCATGTGGAGAAAATCACAGAGTTGTAGAATGTCCAAATAGAGGAAAATTTGTACCATTCTATCGTGACTGTGGTTATGGGCATTGCTATAAGGAATATCCAGCAAAATCAACGCCACCACCGGCTACAGCTCCTGTAAATTTGATAATAATCAAGCAAAGACTAGTAGTTCAAAATAAACCAAGTGTAACCTTGATGGTGGTCACCAGAGCACAAAAGTAGAAAGAACTGATAGCAGATCCAATACCTGTTAATTCTATACCATAACTGATATAAATCCCTTTTATTAACTTTCTAATTAATCAAATCTCTATGTGATCATCAGGTTGGATTTACACACATAGGGTGCCAAATCTCTCTCACTTATTAACTAGGGTTAGGGTTGCCTTGGGATCCACAAACCCTCCAATAGTATCCCCCACCAAAACTGGTGGCGGTCCCACGACACCTGCGAGATGCAATTACTATGGGCTTTTATTTGCTTCACGTCGAATCTTTATTAAATAATACTGCACCTTTTCCATGAAATCGAGTCGGGTAGTGTTGAAATCTAAATTGTGCGGCAAAAAACAATGGTGTTGCACGTTACCAAGTAAAGTAACGGCTGGTGATCCGTATAAAATGCAAACTCCGTTTCCATGAGGTAATGACGAAATTTTCGTAAAGAAAAAATCATGGCTAACGCTTCACGTTCTCTTGTTGAATAGTTCTTCTCCGGATCTGTAAGTTGTCTGCTTGCAAATCGTATTGGATAGTCCTTCTTATAGTCACCTGACTATGTCAAAACTGATCCAATTGCATATTTTGAGGCATCAGTGTGAACATGAAACTCAATCGTCCAATCTGGAGAATGCAGTATCGATGTTGAAATTAATGTTTTTTTAAAAAATTTCAAAGGCTTCTAACACCTCTACTGTCCAAATAAAAACAATAGTCAGTTTGTATATAGGTCTTGCTAAATCCGCAAAGAAAATAATAAAAATTCGATAGTAGTTTGTATGACCCATAAACACATAAACTCCACGAATTGTTGTTGGCGGTGGCAATTCCACAATAATCTTGGTTTTAAAATAATCTGTGGCAATGTCATGTCTCGATATCACATGCCCAAGCACAACCCCGTGGGAAATCCATATCTGGCATTTTTTTAAATTTAGGAAAATTTGATACTTGCGACATCTTTCAAATACTTTCTCCAATCGATCCAGGTGGTCTATATCTGTACTATGGACTCCAAGGTTATCCAAGTAAATTTCAAGAAATTTCTATAGATAATCTTTAAAAGCAAATTGCATTACTCTTTGGAACGAACTTGGTGCATTACAGAGTCTAAACGACATTACTTTGTAAGCATAGGTGCCCCATTCTGTTGCAAAAGTTGTTTTGTGACGATCTGCAGGTGCAATCTTGACCTAGTTGTAACCACTAAATCCATCTAGAAAACTATCAAGTTCCGCCATAGGAAAAGGCGGTCCAAAATGCTTTCCAGCTGGGCCATCATAAATATCTTTCGATTCTGGCACCTGTTCTTCGAGTTCATGATGTGCTTTGGGTAACATGATAACCACATCATCCAGTGTATAGCTTTATAAATATTCTGGCAAATCATGTTGGACTATATCTGCTTGTTCTTTGTCAAAAGGACTTGTCTTGGATCTTCGTTTAGCCTTCTTAGCAGGAATTGATCGTGGAGGTGATGACTTCTAAGAAGATAAACTCTTCTTCGAAGGTGAAGTCTTCCTAGACGATGATGTCTTGCTAGAACTCTAACTTGTAGAATCATCCTTGACTTTTCCTTTGCCGCTATCCAGTAAGGGTGACACATTTTTTGAATCAATCTTTTGAGAAAGATTTTCCCATTTCAGGACCATATTATAATGTTGTTTGGCTTGTTTCTTCGTCATTGACCATGTGATCTTGTCTTCCTTCAATATAACTACTTTTGGCGATTTTATTGTTGGTCCATCAGGAATATTACGCACTCCAAATCTGGTCGGATCCATATGATTTAGAATATGCTCATCAATAAACTTTGCATTGTCATCATAAGTCAAGGCATGACTCACAAGAATGAGTTCATCTTCAATTGGATCTGGTATAGGCTCCGTTAATATCCAAGCTACATTCAGCGCATTCAATGGAAAAGTGATCAGTGTATCCAAGGTTCAATCCAATAATGAAATCTTGTTCAATTCTAACTAATTATCTTGTTGACACATATATCCTACTGTACAGTCAATCGTTGCAAAAGCTTCATTCAAGTTGACAGTATCGGTTTGAGAATCGTAATGAACTCCCAAATTTTTTACTGGTCGATCACGAGTATGATCCATTGTTGATGAATCATCATCCTCTTTTTGAGCCACTAGTTTGACAATCCAAGTTACAGTATCAACCTTGACTCCATGTTCACGATTTTCAAAAGTGATTTTTCTGGTACCCCAGTTATGAATTTACTTGCACAACTGATAAACATGGGTGTCCCAATAGGACTCGGTAGACATTTGGTACTTCTAGTAAGTCCATTACTACAAAAGTAATGACAAACTGTACTCCGACAATTCTGACAGGTATATCTTCAACCATTCCTCGCGGATGAACTGTCGTTTGATCAGCTAGCTTAATGGCAGAAGTTGCAGGTTTTATCTTTGTAAGACCCCATTTTGCACATAGCTTTGTAGAAATCAAGTTAATTCCCGAACCGCCATCTATCACAGCTGCTTCATTAGGAAATTGTCTATGCTATATCGGCAGGGTGATATTTTTTTGTCACTTTCCCAAGCTGCTCCAACATGGAGTACTTCATCAGATTCTTCAAATCCAGCACAAAAAAGTGGCTCCTGATGAACTTCTGGTTCAACTTGAGTTGATTTTTGTGCTAATACTTCTTTTGCTTTTGGCACCAATTTCATGAACTCTCCCAACGAAATATTGATATTACTAAACCAAATACTCATGTGCAGTTATTGTTTGCGGTGCTTCCGGTTCAGTCATCTTAAAGGGTTCTTCATGATGATGTCACTAAACATTCATATTTGTTCATGAATTTTCCGGTGGCTGCAATGGTGAAGAACGAACTTTGGTTGTTGCTCTAGCAGCTTCAAGCTTCTCTTCTTTTTGCATATTTTTAATCCACTGTCTCATATCATGATATCTTCTTTTTTCTACTTTAAATGTTGCAGGGCCTAAATGTTAAGTTAGTGAATAAAGTTGGATTTCCTTCCAATTTGGATGATTCTCACTCTTTTTTAAATTTGAATAGTTAGGGAGGCAGAAATGGACCAATAGGATTCAGAGGCCAAGGTCCTCCTCTCTACTATAAAAAGAGGCCAACTCGAGTTTGCTACACATGTACATATCTTCATTTCAATAAAGCAAATTGGTTCTCTTGTGAAATGGATTTATGAATGTCCTTGCTCTCTATCACTTTTCTTTCATCTCTCATGCTTTTATTGTGTTTTAATAATTGTTAGATCTGAATATTATTGGGATTGCATGTTCTTATGCTTTTTGTGAGAGAGAAGGAGAGAGAGAGAAAGAGTAGCCTATTTTCATTGTGGATGCGTAGTGTTAATGATTGTAGTGTTAATGCTTAGGGTTAATGGATGGTAGAAATCTTCCATTCATGTTAAAATCTGAATTATGTTGTTGCTCTCACGAGAACGAATCTACGCGTGACAACTAACTTCATCTCCTTGATGCTAGATTGATTAGACCTTGGGTTGAGGATAGGCAAGGAAAGAAACCCACTACAACGAATTCGTATATTTGTCTTTGACCATAAAAGCGTCTTCGTCCATTTCGACTTCAATTTGCTTGTTGATTAGGTTGCTTGGCTGCATTCTTTACTTTAAGAATTTGGCAATTCTAAATTTCATGGTTATTGCGTTTGCAATACCTACAAAACATCTTTTTTTTCGACGAATGTGGATTCGATAATTGTTCTTGACTTTGAATCTGTTTCTGATTCGATGTAGACTGCTTGGAGCTTTTCTACTTATGTCGTTTCGAGCTCATATTGACATATAGAGCATGAGACGAAGAGGTAGACAAAGTGTCTTGACTTCTTCGATTAGCTTCTTGCAACAACATAGTAATTGTGTCTTGATCATCTATGACTAATTTGATAACGGCCATCTGTTGCAAGAGATTCTTAAACTGGTTAATGTGAAATGCAGAAAACATTATTAGTGTTGTGGACTGCTACAACTAAAGCCAACAGAAATAAAATAATTTCAGTTATTCATTCGTAACAATCTAATTCAGTTCAACTATCTATAACAAAATTTATTAAAGATTTGCATCCACCTTTTGGAACTGCTAGAAAAAAATTAATCATCATTAAGACTCCGAGAGTCTGAGCTGTGGTTAAAGCTCTCTTGATAGCTAGTAACAAGGCCGGCAGGCATGACCATCCATTGCACCAAATACATAGAGCACGATCCAGTTACTTCAAGCCATGTTGTAAACTTCCGTCAGACAGGTGATAATTCTTAAAAAAAATCTTGAAGAGTAAGCCATTTTGGCACCTGCGAGATACATTGATATGCAGATGCCTCTCATGAGAATGGAAAACAGAACTAGCAGCTCCGGTTTCTACCAAATGGATAATATGTATATACATATAAGGTTTGACATGTCATTTAGTGTGTGTAGATACATAGTGTCGATCCAGTCAATGACACAAGATATGTGAAGATACAGTGGACAGAGTGTCGAAATAAACGGGAGTGTTACCTCCACGTGAGATATAGGCAGCTGTAGTTTGATGTCGGTGGATTGCATGCTGAGGTTCTGCACCGCCTCAGAACCTCTCTCTGAAAAAAACACACTTCGGCAATGCAAATTTCCAACTTAAACTACTGAAAAGCTCGCAAGCAAACCAGAGCCGAGGTGAAAATTCCCAACTATAACAAAACTAAAGAAAAAGAAGGGCGAAGTTTAGAAAGAACAAAGAGAGTGAGAGTGACCTGAAAGCAAATGACGGGCCAAAGCATCGCATCTCAAAATGGCACAAATCACAGTCATGAGGAGTAGCAATAGCAAATGATGACAACGCATTTGGTGACTAATACTAAATGATGCTATCTACACTAAAGCCACTTTCAAGATTAGTTTATTCAAACAATATTCCTTGCAGCAGCTTATAATGTAAAACTCAAGAAAGCCATTCATCAGTTGGTTAGACACTCGTTTCGAATTTCAAAAGTATAAGTGCAAGCTATATATGGCATTCTTCTTCCTCATTTCTAAATTCTACACAACGATATGCAAGATTTGCACATATGGGACTCAATTGTTCCTAATAGAAGGCTGTCTTGAACTTAATATTTTCTCAGAATAACCCATTTTTCCCAATTAAAATACTGGACTAGAATATATTGCATAAGATGCTACATGATAATTTGTCTCCATGTCATTACAACTGTTAGCAACAACATGAAGATGATGGGAACTGTCCGAGTGCCAAAATCAGGAGGCCAACATTGATATTAGTTATGCTAATGAGAAAATCTCCCAATGCATTTCAAAAATTGATGATTACCCACATTGCAAGCAGAAAGAATCTTAGATGCCCTTCAAATGAAATTGACTTCTGAGCTCGTACAGATTTTGCCAAAGCGCAAGACTTAAATTCTTCAAAAAACTTTTGAGGGATTATTATTAATTATTTTGAAACCTATGTTCCTTCAAACCTAAGTTCCTATAAGCACATCTATAGGCTTAACCAGTGTAAAACATAAAGGCTGTGCTTTGTGATTTATGAGTGAGATCTAGTAGACAACACGAGCATCATATGATCAAACCCTGAGTAGCATTACTGTTGATGTATTAATTTTTTATACATGTTATAAAACATGTACAAAGGCAAATAGTTTTATTTCTTGAACATATAGCTCAATAGACTTAAGAAAGAGCCAAATCTATAGTAACAGGCACTCATCTGACTAGATTAATAATACACAAATTGGTGGAAAAACATGGTTCAACAAAGTTAGCAATACCTGAAACTATCACAATATATTATGCACATCTAAATAGTCAAATGTTCCTTAACTTACCGAAGAAGCTACATCATCTTCGATGAGGTTCTTTGCCACTCCAAAATCTCCTGCAAGATCTTCAAAAAGCCTTTAGATACTAATTCTACAAGCTGTGATACTAAGATACTATACTTGTCACTATCAGCCTTAATTTTGTGATAACTAGTCAAAACCACATGCAAATAAATTTCATGGAAATTTGGCAGCTTATAAGTGGCCATATTCAGATTATAACTTACCCAGACAAATGTCATGCTCTTTTGTCAAAAATGTGTTTGAACACTGGATAAAGAATCAAAAACCTTCAAGGGTAATAAGAAAGATAAAACTATTAACATGGCAAGAATAGTATTCTTTGCATGCACAAATTTGCTGCTATCCTATATATGATTTGGGCTACAATGCTTTCAATAAATTAAAATTGGACACTAGAAAGCATTGCATCAATAATACATAGCAAGACATGGGAAATCCAATCACAGCTAGAGAAATTTTCATGATGATGGTATTCAAAGCACAAGTACTAGACTTGTTATCGTTTAAAGCTAAAACTCTTTTGAAAATAACAATTGCTTTCAAATTATGAAAGCTAGGCTAGTAATAACAAGTTTTTCAATCTTTGCCTTCTGGGATTGATGCAAGAATGAGTTTCAGTACTGAAGATCTGAAAACGTGCACATGTGAATGAATTCCAGCAATGAAGGAAGAATGCTTCTTACTATTGAAGTAAATGGCATATTTACGATATCCACCCAAGATAATGGATCCTCAGATGACATCTTTCCCAATCTGATAGCGTCTTGCTCAGCCCGCGAAGCATGTAGAATATGAAAATGAAATTATGAAGACAAGCTTGCCAATTTGTAGAAATTTTACTAATCATGTTGCAAGATTTTAATTGGGCAATACTAACTTTTGAACTTATCAAAATTGTTATGAACTTTTGATGAATTAGATGTAGCTTATGGAACAAATCAGATGGTAACACAAAAACCTTGACTTGTTGGAGAATTTGATGATTTTCTCCCAAGAACTTTACTAGCCACAAAAACAATACCGTAGAGAAGTGAGATCCAACAAACATCAGTCCGTATAGCTGGAATTGCAGTAGAGAAAGCTTCCAAAACTTGTTGCTTTTTTTTATCACAAATAATTAAGAAAGGTCCATATCAAAAATGCTGCATTCGTCGCAGTATACTACACAAATTAGTTAGCAAAAAAGTGAGCTAAATTCACACTTAAAAAGATGTTAAATACCTCAAGAGCCATGTGGTAGCTTGTTCTTGAAATGTTTAACGGCATAGACGATCCCAGCCCTTTGATGACATATCTAAAATCGTCTATGACCTTCATTGCATCAGGAGATGGTGTCATTTCAACACTGAAGTCCAAAACTAGGTGGAAGGCTAACTATAACTGGGAATCCAATTCGGTCAGATTTCACAAGAAATATGCATCAAATTTTCTAATACTGAAGTTTTGTAGAACAACTAATCAGACAGATCTTGATTCTACTAACAAAGCGCGTAGTTTACTTGACAAAGGATGAGAAATAAATGAACGCGAGCTTGAAACATTTTTATTCATGACCAACTCAAAAGATTCACGAAATTTGTCTTGTAGTCAATTCAAAAGATTCGTAAAATAGTTTCTTATAAAAGCTTGTGGCTTTTTTGTAATTTGCCTTCTTAGAGTCAACACTCTAGAAGTAGACTTGGATTCATAAAGCTTCTTCAATGAATTCCAAGCTTTCAAAGATGATGTGCACTTACCAACTTTCTTGAGAAGCTCATTGGTAACATTCATTTTTATCATGTGTGGAGCCTTCCTGGCCCTCTTGTCATACATCATTTGATCTTGTTGTGTTGCTGGTCTCTCCTCCAAACCTACAACAATATCCAAAACATCATTCATCTCAAGAAGTGACTCCATCCTCACTTTCCACAATGAATAGTTAAGTCTATCATTGGCTTCCAATATGACTCCAATCGAAGTTGCCATGTAGCAATGTCCTGATCTTCTCTTTCAACCTATTTCAATGCACAAAGCACTCCTTTGAACAACAACAAATGCTTTCAAAAGAGATTACCAAGATTTGAAACTATCTCAAAAATTCTCTTCTAGCACTTATACCAAGCAAATCAACACATAGAATCATGGAATCTTGATCAACCTATGATCTATCCTCAATCTAATGACTTTTGCCACTTCCTAAGATTGAAACACACTCAAATCTCACTATCTAGAGATCCAATCAAAATTAAGATTTTGACAAAATCACAAAAAATTGACTATTGCAAATCCACATGCAAATGCTAAAAATTTGATATGCAATCTATAAGCCACCACTTAGGCTGATCCAATGATCCAAAAATCGGCCAAATCTAGTATGTAGATTCAAAAATCGAAATTGATCAAGTATATTGACCTATATAGTGTTTTGATCTACAAAAGATCCAATTTACAAAAGCAAAAAACTCGATTTTGATGTAGAATCCTCTCTAGCAGACTTGATATCTTCACCAAATCATTGATAGATCTGATTTCCTCCTTCATAATCTGAAACACAAGCTCTGATACCATGTGAAAGATTTCAAATCATTATGATCAAATCTACTTGAATGATCTTTGGTTAGAAAGAGAAATATACTACCAATTTCACCAATGTAGAAATATCAGCATGTACACACAAAATGAGATGCAAACACTAATAGAACTTGATCAAACTTGAATGAAATAAAAAAGTATTGTTGTTGTCCATACAAAACCAGCAAGCTGCTGTATTTCACACATGTGGATCCAAAAATAGCAAATATAGATCATTCTACACAAAATTGCAAGCAAACACCAAGACAGTGCACCAATGGATAGTAGAACCCAAGAGAACCATGTATAAGCATGAAATGAGATAGAGAAGAGAGAAGATTACTCTCTCCACAAGTTACATCCTTTCATAACAGGTCCAAACCCTATTTGGCCACTTGGCTTTCTCACCAAAATGCTAACCCTACTAATTTTGGGTCTAGATTCAATGTACCCATTTGAATCTACTCAAACTCGCATTCTAACTTTCTCACACTTTTAAAAAGTGTTTATTCAAATGAAATTTAGACTAATGAACTTTGAAAAATCAATCTCTAAGTCTAAAACAAGTTTTGGCCTCAATATGCCAAATATGAAAATATAGCAAAATGTGATGAAACTAGTTGAATCTTTCACAGTTTCTCTGACGAACCTCAAACATTTGAGGAAGCTGTTGATGGACCAGATAAAGATCCATGGATTCAAGCAATGGAGGACGAAATGTCATCCATGTATAAGAACAATGTATGGACACTTGCACCTATACCTGATGGTAGAAAACCAGTCAAGTGCAAGTGGATCTACAAGATCAAAACAGATCTTGATGGAGAAAACATTTTATATAAGGCAAGGTTAGTTGCTAAAGGATTTTCACAGAAGTATGGGGATTGACTACATTGATACTTTTTCACCGGTAGTTAAACATAAATCAATTCGCTTGTTATTCACGTATGCAGTGGCTCATGATCTGAAAATTCATATTATGGATGAGAAGACTGCTTTCTTGCACGCAGAATTGGAAAAAGACTTATTCATGGAACCACTTGGTTTTGTAAGCCAAGAATATCCAAAATATGGATGTCACATGAATAAAAGCATTTATGGTCTGAAACAAGCAGCCAAACAATGGTATGGAAAGAAGGACGAAGCACTATGTTTCTTAGGCTTCAAACCACTATTTGCTGAGTCAAATGTCTATATCAAGCATGTCCAAATCATTCTAGTTTTCTATGTTGATGACACACTTATCTTCTCAAGAAGAGATAAGTTAATTTCAGATGTCAAAAGAGACATTTCTGAAATATTTGAGATTGCTGACCTAGGAGAAGCGAAAATCTATCTAGGCTTGCAGATTGTGAGAGACTTCGAATGTGGTAGATTGTATCTTCACCAACAAAAGTACACTCAAAAGATCATTGAAGACTTCAACATGCTCGAATAGGTGTGCATACTCCCATGATACTTGGAACAATACTAAGCAAGGCAGATTGTCTACAAACTCTCGAGGAAGAAGAACGAATGGCCAAAACACCCTATCAAGACTGATTGGATCATTGTTATATCTAGTATACAACACCAGACCTGATATAGCGTTTGTAGTATATAGACTGAGCCAATACAATCAGAACCCATGATTGTTGCATTGAAAGTTAGCAAAGATAATATTACAATATCTCTAGAAAACAAAAGACTATGGACTGTATTATTTGAAGGAAGTTGGATTTCACATCGAATCTTACAGTGACGCAAGCTGGGCATCTATGAAGGATGATAACAAAAGTATTTTAGGAGGTTGTACTCTAGCATCTGGCACAGCCATACTCTGGACAAGCAAGAAGCAAACAACAATAGCTCAATCTTCCTGTGAAGCGAAATATATAGCAGCAACCAAGATGGCAAACGAGCTGATCTGGATCAAACAGATGTTGGAAGGATTTAATGAATCCACTTCTGAACCTTATGTCTTGTTAATGGATAACACTTCAGCAATCTATCTTACAAAAGATCCTGTATTTCACTCAAAAATGAAGCACATAGCTATCAAATATCATGTGATTCGGGACTTAGTCGAGAAGAAGATACTGAAAACAGTCTTCATACTCACAGAAGAAATGAGCCCACTTTGAGAGGGAACTGTAGAATAACTGATTAGATAGATCTTGATTGTACTAACAAAGCACACAGTTTACTTGACAAAGGATGAGAAAGAAACGAATGCGAAATCGAAACATTTCTATCCGTGACCAACTCGAAAGATTCGTGAAGAATTTGCAAAATTTGTCTTGCAGTCAACTCGAAATATTCGTGAAACAGTTTCTTGTAGAAGCTCATGGCTTTCTTGTTGAAGCTCAAAAGATTCGCGAACAAAATCTTGTTGCAAAATATCTTGTTTCCTGTTCAAACCTCAAATGTCGCGAACAATTCACGAAAACTTCTGGACTGTTCTTCACGCTCACCTGTCGCGAAATTGTGAGAACAGTTTGTGAAATATTCTGATTCTTTTTCAAGCTCAAGAATTGTCATCTGTCATGAACAATTCGCAAAAGCCAAAAATGTCTCGAAGAGACGAGTGTCGCAAATAATTTGCGAAACACGAAGCTGAGACAAAGAGATGGACTGTCACAAATAATTCGCGAATGGAATTTATTTGACCCTAGAAACAGAACATCTATTTGAATATCAACCATCGTAAACGGTTAGATATCTACTGTTACAACATTGAAAGGCCAAAAAACCTGTAAATAGAAGGCTAAAAGACCTGTCTTGTAGCAATATAAATACATGTGCACTACTCGTTGTAACTTACTCACTCAATCAGAGACACAACAGCGAGATAAGGCAGCAAGAGATGCATATTGATGATTCAGATTTAGAGTTAGAAAAATTCATTTTTGATCAATAGTTTTTTATTGTCTCCTATTTTCGCACGCATATTCAGTCAGAGCTAATATTGTTCTATTAGTACATAGATCAGACACTGATATTAGTTTGATTTATTCAAACTTTCATCATGTTCTCTGTGGAAGAATAATTATTATTTTTCCTACAAGTTCATGATCGCAAGAAGTAAGCTTGAGATTCCATGAATTTGATCACTTAAGAAGCAACTTCTAATGATAAAGGCCAAAACTGAGTCATCTTGATTGACATAGCTCAAAGTTGAATTATTTTGAGTCATAGGGGCCATTTCAATCTATAAGGAATTAAACTCAAGCAATCCAATTGTCCTAAACTGAAACTTGATCGAGTGATAATGGACATAATAGCCAAAATTGAGTTGTCGCGATTAAATCATCTAAAATTTGACCTATGTCTTGTGGTATGGGTCAATTCTGTTGATAAGGAGTCAAACTCAAGCAATCTAGACAAACTCATGCAATCTAGCAATCCAAAATTGAGCTGTCTTGATTGCATTAGAGGAGTTCCAAGCACCAAAAGGGCTGTTTGTCAATATGCTTTTCTTGACTATTCAACTATTCAATGTACATGTGGCCCAATAAAGTTTTTACACCTGTGAAAGAACGTAACGTTGTTTGTCGGTCTGAAAAAATTTGGGGTTTTCCGGTAATATTTTGAACATTTCAAAACTCCCGTTGGGCAGGGTCTGGAGTTGTGATTTGACAATACTTGCTGCCCGCAAGACTCCTAATTGCCCGACTCTTAAAACTTATGGTTAGTAGTAATACATTTTGAGCAAAGCATAGTTAAACAAACTTACATATTTTAAAGAGGGCCAACCTACAAGAAGCTGTAAAACATCATCTACAACAACATCAACCATTAAACTACAGATGAGTAGAACAACAACAGATTTTCTAGACATTTTTGATATTTTATAGAATCATAATCAATATGTGATCATTCCAATGTATTCTACGTGAAGAGTAGAACATTTTTGCTTTTTACCTCATCTCAATCCGAGTTCAAATAAGAAAGTTATGGCTAATCAAAGATTTTGATGATGTGGCATATCGCCATCAGGCGAGAATAGACCAATTTTTTTTTTTTAATTTTTTATCAGAATGCAGATTCTCGAGTGGTGGAGATATTTTAATGGATTATACGTGAAGAGTAGATCATTTTTGCTTTTTACTTCATCCCGATCCGAGTTCAAATAAGAAAGTTATGGCTAATCAAAGATTTTGATGCTGTGGCATATCGCCATGATGCGAGAATAGACAAGCTTTTTCTACCAGAATGCAGATCCTCGCATGGTGGAGATATTCCAAATCATCAAATGCCACATCATCAAATAATATAAGTGCCACATCATCAAATGCTTATCTTGTACTATAAATCTTTGATCTACCATTACTTTCTTATCTAAACTTTGATAGAGATGAGGTCAAAAGCAAAATTGATCTACTCTTTGCATAGAATATGATGATGTGGCATATCGCCATGACGCAAGAATAGACAAGTTTTTTTGCCAGAATGCAGATTATCTCATGGTGGATATTCCACATAATCAAGTGTCGCGTCATCAAAAGCTTATCTTGTACTAGAAATCTTTGATCTACCATAACTTTCTTGTCTGAACTCTGATAGAGATGAGGCCAAAAGCAAAATTGATCTACTCTTTGCATAGAATATGATGGAATGTTCGTATCTTGATTATGATTCTATAAAAATTAAGAGATTGCAGTTCTCCCTTATTTTAATAGTTTAAGGGAAGAGGATTTGAACCTCTACAAGGTTAAGCCTTGTCTTCCAAACTCTTAATCCCACACAAAGGAGTGATTAATCTAATAATAGAGGGAACATTTTACTCAACCAAGATGCTGGAAACATCAGTACATTATCTACAACAATATTAACTATTAATCTAAGGGAGAGCAAAATAACAATAAACCTGAACTCTACGAAAAGCAATCACAGCACCTACAAGAACAAGACATATAGCATCAATAAAAAGTTGCAAAAGGAGCCCACATTGCTAAAACTTCCTTACAAAGCTCCTCAAAGTCATTCTCAGGACCACTCACAAGTATTCGACGAGCTGATATGCAAATTAGTATGACAACATGACTGGAGAAATCTAAAAGGCTAGAGGTTCTATTTATGTAAAACTTCGATTCTTTACACATGAAATTTTGGAAGGAATTTTCTCCCGCTTGTGGCGCATGCTTTGTTTCATGGCAGCGTGCTTTGTTTCATGTGCACTAATAATGTACTTCAAAAAATGAGCCAGCCACACAACTTAGACGGCGGGCAGCACCGAAAACTAAGAAAACGAAAAAAAATTCCGGTCATTTTATCATTCTCTCTCTAACATTCTCTTACTAAGGCACGATTTCTTATACGACCATTTTGGAATCTAAAACTCCTCTAATGATAGACGTCAAATTTGAGCTATCTTGAGTGGTGGGGGCCAATTCTATCACGAGGGATCAAAGTCAAACAATCTAATCATCCTAAACTTGGAATTTTTTGAATTCAATCACTTTATAAAGAACCTCAGCTTATAAGAGCCAAAATTGAGCTATCTCGATTGATGGAGATTACATTTGAACTATCTCTTGTGATATGGGTCAATTTCATTGATAAGAAGTATAACTCAAGCAACCAAAATGTATCAACTTGATATTGATCGATTTTGCTCACTCAATGAGCCACATTATTGGCTGATAGTGACCAAAATCGCATATCAGACATCAAACTTGAGCTCTCAAGCAATAGACATCAAATTTGAGCTATATGAATGTCCTAGTCTCAAGATTCTTCTAATTTAAGTACTCAACGAGCAATCTCAAGTTATAAGAGACAAAATTGAGCTATCTCAAATGATCATAGATCAAATTTAATAGGGGTGAGTTGCATAGAAAATGGATTAAAATCGAGTTCTCTGAAGGTCCTAAAGCAAAGATTCCTTTGATTTGATCATTCAATTGACAACTTCAACCGAAAAAGACCAAATTTGAGATACACCTTTGGAGACAAGGACAAAGGAGAATCCATCATCAATCAAGGGGATCATACTCATGTATGACAATGCAAGCAAGGGATACAAGGTATACATTCCATCTTCCAACAAGTTTGTGGTCTCTAGAAATGTCATATTTGATTAGAATAAGATGCATAAGCTTGTTGATTGCTCAATCAAATAAGTTATCAAGAGGGAGGTGGCTGAGGATCAAGACAATCTTGATCTTGAGGAAGAGCAATAGCCAAGCAATTACTCCAAGAAGATCATCAAGGGCTAGTTAAAGCTTGAATTGTAATATATGTATCAAACTCGAATTATTGCGAGTGGTCGACATCCAATTTGTGCTAGCTTAATGTCTTGGACTCAAGATCCCTCTACTTTCGTCACTTAATAAAATTTTTGGGTGATCATGTCCAAAATCAAACTGTCTTGAGTGTTATACATTGAATTTTAGCTATCTCATGTGATAGGGGTCAGTTCTGTCAAAAAGGGATTATATTTAAGGAAACTTAAGCATATTGGACTCAAAAATGACTGAAATTGAGCCATGTAAATTAATAAAAGTCAAAAGTACATGCTACGCATTAAATTTGAGCTATTTTGAGTTATGTGGATGAAATTTGAGCTATAGGATCCTAAGCTTAAAATTCTTCTACTTTCATTATTCTTGAGCAATAGGGACCAAAATTGAGTGGTCTCAATTGACCCATCATTCATTGTCATAGTTTGAATTAGAGTATTGATTGGTAGATGTTCAAATTGAATCTGAAGAGGTAATTAGCCTATTTTTAGCAGATGTCAATATGAGCTATCTCAAGTGATAGGAACCTATTCCATCCATGAGAGATAGAACTCAAGCAATTTAAATGCTTAAAAATTGAGATCGATTAAGTTCGATCACTTGATGAGCCATGTTAAGTAGTTAGAGACTAACTTGTAGTATAGGCATTGAACTGAAGCTATTGAGACATGTAGACATCAATTTGGTTCTAGTCTAATTATTAGTCTTGGACACAAGATTCCTCTGATTTCATCACTTAAGTTACATTTTTTAGTGATAATGTCCCAAATCAAGCTATCTTGAGTGATATACATTGAATTTCAACTATCTCATGTGATAAGGGTCTAATTCCATCAAAAAGCAATCAAATTCAAACAATCTAAATGTACTAGACTTAAAAATGATTGAACTTGATCACTTAATGAGCCATGTCAACTAATAAAGTCCAAAATTACATGTTATGTATCAAATTTGAGTTATCTTAAGTCACATGCGTGAAATTTGAGCTATGTAGTTGTCCTAAGCTTAGGATTCATCTAATTTAATCACTCAACAAAATCCAACAATTTTGTGATATTTGTGCCTATCTTCATCATTACATGGCTAGCCTCTTCAATTTTTTCAAACTCATGAAATTTGGTATCTGCATAATCTGCTTTTGAATCTGATTTTATATGGTCAAAATAGTACGTCATTGTGGAGTTCAATTGTCTTTGATCAATTCTTGTTTCTTCTTTGCTTCTGAATCTTTGTACGTAGACATTTCTTAAACTCAAAATGCCTTCACGTCCAAACTTCTTAAAGATACCTTATGCATTAAGGTCAGTGGTTATCATCTCACCATATCTCTGTGAATTGATATCTTACAGTTGATATAGTCTTCTACCTAGTCTCGGTTGCATGATTGCCTCACTTTCATTCAATTGATTTCTCCATACAGTGTCCCTGACTCTCGTTGAGTTTCCTCTCAAAAGTGACTCAGGTTTCATCAGAAGATGCCTTTGGAATCCACAAGTCTATAGTCAAGTCCAATGTTATTGGGGCTTTCTCAGAAAGTGCCATTACAAGGGCATAATCACATCAAATATCTATTCATGCTCACAAGATTTGCATCATAAACTTTATTCTTTCACCAGTACGATTACCCAGACCAGCTGGTAGTACCAATAGACGATCAGAACAAGGTCTAGGAGAAGAAGATAGGGGAAGACAATATCGACGATCCCTCTACAGATTTCTACTTAGAGGGATGGACGATCTAGAAGACAAAGAAACTAGACCTTAGGACCGATAGAATCGAGATTGTAGTTACACCTCCTTGCAGCATGCCTTTGGGGGCTTGGAAAACCCTCATCGGTTGAGGAGCATGGGTTGATTGAGACGGCCCTCGGGATTGGAAGCGGTATTCCTCAATCATTCACGTAGGGGCAGTGTGGGCCCTTTCCCTGTAGGGCTTTCTGGCGAGACCAATCCCTCGTCAAGAATTTCCCCTAGTAGACTTACATTTTTTGGGTTGTCCATGTCTTGAATTTTTACAGTTTCAGTGGTTTTAGTCTTTAGGACCCTTGGATATTTTAGGGCTTTCAAATGTCTTGAATTTTTACATTTTTTATGCTTTTCATCTTTTTGATACATGAATTTCTACGTTTTTAGGCTTTTAATATTATAATTCCTAGCATTTTTTTTGGACTTTCAATGTCTTTAATCAGTCTCATTTTTTGGGCTTTTCATCTCCCAAGTTCCAACTTTTCAAAAACAAATTCTAGTGTATGTTGATCTAATTGTGTACAATACCTAGTGTCGGATAATTCTAACATGTTTTTGCTAATGATCATGTACTACAGAGATGACTGATCGGTGGTGGTGGTATGCTATGGGACTTGGAGATTACATACTGTTGAAGTGGCATGATGTGATGAAGACAAAAAAACCACGCACTGTAGTGTACGACTTATTGCAAGGATCATGGCAATGGAGTACAAACATCACATGGCCGGTGGGGATGTTTGACTACCAGCTTGACCATTTTAGTGTTGGAAGTCTCAATTTAGACATGGAGGCCTCAAGGACGAAACACATTGCGATCAAGTACCACTTGATCAGGGATCTGATTGGGAAGAAGATGCTGCAGACCACCTTCATTGGAATGGTTGCTGACATTTTCACAAAGGCCCTAGACAAAGGTCTATCCGAGAGACAGAGGAGCAGTCTTGGAGTCGTCAAGCTATCATGCTTTGAGAGGGGGCTGAAGAAACATTTTGTTTCTAATGCCAAAGCTTTGCTAGCTTTTAATTCTGAATCTTTGACCAAGGCGACACGACACAAAATCAGTCGTGCTCCACGAACAGCCAAGAAGATCAGCCAAGTACCATGGGGTACAGATATCTGATCTGATATCATGACATCATCAGAAGTATTCTAGATCGTGGCTAATATGCCACTCTTGTAATTCGCAATTAGTTATAGATGTTTAATCTTTCTAATCTGTAAAATACAAGATGCGACACAAAATTGTTCGCAAACTATATACTTTCTATTTTCATGCATAATACAGTAAGTCTAATGCTAGTAAGCAAGACAAGAAGAAGACACGAAATATTCAGAATACAGTCCACTTGTGAGCGAGACAATTTTGAGAGGATCAGTAGATCCAAAGGTCCGCTAGTAAGCGATACATGATTTATGAGAGAACTGTATTTCTCTCATGCCAATGCACTGTGTGGATCCGTCATGCAGTGCTGCTAAAAATCAAGAAGATCAATAGGTAATATTGTAGCTGTTATACACATGTCATTCTATACATTGTATGATCTCGAATGAATTTTTGTCTGATATTATTCGTGTGTCTGATTTAATTGTTTCATTCAATTCCGCATCTTGGTTTGATATTGTTGAATTCTACATTAATCTGTTAACATAGATCAACAGTGTCTGTCTACTCTCTGAAGGATTATAGGAATGATATAGCTGGCAGTGACCAGCGATCATATCTGAATTCCTGACGAACTGATTTCATTCGCGAATCCTTTCACTTCGTGTTTCGCTTTGCGATCACTTGGCTATAAGGATAAATCAATTTCAGCGGCTCACTTAGGTTTCGTTTCATTTTGTTTCGTCATGTTTCGTCTCGTTACAAAACTTGATTAATATTGTCGCAAATTCTTTCGCTTCGTTTCATTTCGTTTCGCGATCTCTTTGCTTCTAGCATGAATCAATGTCAGATGTCATTTAAGTTTTGCTTCGCTTCGTTTCGTTTCGTTTTGTTTTCTTCCAGATTTCGTCTTGTTTCGTTTCATTGTTTTAAAGAGCCTGATTGATCCAACTCGAATAGAAATAATTCGAGTGTCGCAAAAAGTTTTGCAAATCGTTTGTGATTTAATTTTATCAATTTTGTCACCAAAGTTTTGGCTAGAATTTGTATTTTCTGAGTGCATTTATTTTTCGCATCATTTTGTTGGCCCATAACCCTTGTTAAGTGTTTTAAGCATGCATTGATTAACTAATGATGCAACCAAAGGACACATACAATAAGTATAATCAAGCATAAATATACACAATCCACACAACGGAATATCATACTGCTAAAAGGATTTCTTCATTACTCCAAAACAATACTTCAGTGATAATTGTCAGTATATGCAATCTCCATACAACATTTGTTCAGTACTCACCAAGAAGTATCTGTAGTCTGCCACGACATCACACAGTTATCTACTAGCTATCATGATTCTAGCACCTATTACTCGCATATTTTCAGCCTAAACACAATCAAATTAACTACCTAACTACCAACCGTCTGATATGTCAACTGAACCTGAAACTACTCTCGCCTAACTGTTCTAACATAAAAGTTGTTCATTGAGCTATGGACTTAACATATTCTTGCAAAAGCTCGTCCTTTTCGTTGTGACGAGTTGCCATCTGCCATGAAAAGAAATCAAGAAAATTTAACTTGGCAAGAAATAAAGAAACTGCACATCACGCCTCATTAAAATAAGTGAACGTGCTAATTATCTTAGTATTAGCAATCACTCTTGTGAATTGTGTAGCTTATGGACATCAAATTTTTTTGTATTATTTCATTCACCAAACTCCAAACTTCAAACACAACATCTACCCAAGCTAAAATTTCTTACTACCATTTGAAAGTTTGCAATCAAATGAGTCTGGCCCAAATTTGCTAGCTAGCACGTTTCAAATCCTTTCATGTGAAGCAGTGTTAGATAGTTTTGCATTGTAGATGAGGTCATAAGCAACTACATATGCAAATTGTAAATGTAAGGACGAATGTTTGATGACAGGAGAGAAGGTCTCAAAGTAGTCAGTACCATATCTCTGAGAGAATCCCTTCACTACTAGTCTTGTCTTATATTTTGAAACATTTCCATCTGGTCCATACTTGAATTTGTAAACCCATTTGTATTTCACAACCATTCGCTTATTTGGTAATGGCTGCAACGTCCATATCTGGTTCTTCCTCATGGATTCCATCTCCTCATTCATGGCTTGGATCCATTTGTCCTTCTCTGGAAATTCGATTGACTCCTCGAAAGTCTGTGGTTCGCCACTAAATCCACAAGACTCTTCTGATGTAGAAGCAGAGCTGCCTGGCACGTATCTTGCTGGCGCTCTTCGTTGTCTTCTCGACCTTCTAGGAGATCCTCTTGGGACAACAATGCCTTTACCTTTGTCTGCTCTACTAGGTCCGGAACCATCTTGGTTTACAAAAACTATAGCAAAAGGCTACCTCTCAAATCTTTCGTCTTCTGATTCGTCACTCAAATGAGAAATGACTCAAAATTTTTCATTTTCGTGTTCGTCTTCTGCTCCCTCTGTCGCTGGTGGCAGATCATAGTGTTGTCTTTCCAGAACTTCATAGCTATTCTTGAAGATGGATCCTCCTTGGTCCTATCATCAAGAGTAATGTTGACATAGCATGTGCATCCAAAGGTTCTTAGAAAGTTGACACTCGGCCTCCTCTTGAATAGCATCTCAAAAGGTGTCCTCCCATCCAAAATAGCACTCGGCCACCTATTGCACAAGAAATTGGCACACAATAAAGGTTGATACTAAAATGGTTTGTCAATATTTGCACTTAATCTCATAGCTTTAGCACTTTCACATAAAGTCCTATTCTTTCTTTCAGCCACTCCATTTTCTCAAGCATTTGATCTTTGTGGAAAATTGGTTCTTCCTTGCATTTTTGAACTTGACAAAGACATCATACACTTCATCCTTGCTCTTTAGTAGATAAACCCAACAAAATCTACTAAAATTGTCAATGAATGTTACATACATTTTAGCTCCACTATTGCTAGTTGTAGTAAATCCATGAATATCCGAATGTACAAGTTGAAAAGATTTTGTAGATCTAGAAATAGATCTTCTTCCTTGCCATTACCTCCAATGACTTGAAGTTGAGGTGTCTCATCCTTTTGTGCCAAACCTCTTGAATAGAAATTTGCTCCATTGCAACACATCCAAATTGGTTAGCAATAATACAAGCATCTAGTTTGAACAACTTCTCTTGCTTTTTACCTTTTCCAATCAAGACATCCTTCCTTTTGGTCAAACAAACATCTCCATCAAACTCCACCTTGAGACCTTTACTTAGCATTTGGCTCACACTAAGCAATTTTCTTGGTAATAGATGGAATAAACAAGACATTCTCCAAATGAACATTCCTATTTGTAGAGAGAAAAATAGGAATTGTGCCAATCCCTTTGATTGCACACTCACCATCATTGGCCGTGTAGATCACCCTCTTGTCATCTAATAAAGAAGTGAAGTACTCTTTGTGAAAGGTCATGTGTGAACTTGCTCCACTATCAATCCACCAAGGATTTAGATCTCCATCATTAGCAAGCATACATGAAGACATCACAAAAGCATCATTGTTGGAGGGTTTGCGGATCTCAAAGCAACCCTAACCCTAGTTAATAAGTGAGAGGGATTTGGCACCCTGCATGTGTAAGTCCAATCCGATGATCACACAGTTATTTGATTGATTAGTTAAAAGTCAATAAAAGGACTTTAGGCCTTTTTGCGGGACTTTAATGTTGTAGGGCCTAAATGTCAAGTTAGAGAATAAAGTTGGGTTTCCCTCCAATTTTGATGGTTCTCACACTTTTTTAAATTTGAATAAAAAGAGAGGCAAGACTGGACCAATAGGATTTAGAGGCCAGGGTCCTTCTCTCTACTGTAAGAAGGGACCAGCTTGAGTTGCTCCTCATGTTCATTTTCTCATTTCAATAAAGCAAATTGGTTCTCTTCAGAAATGGATTGATGAATGTCCTTGTTCTCTATCACTTTTTCTCCATCTCTCATGCTTATTTGGATTTTGTTAATTTTTGGATCTGAGTGTTATTGGGATTGTATGTTATTATACTTTTTATGAGAGAGAAAGGGGGAGAGAGAAAGAGTAAGCTATCTCTGTTGTGGATGTGTAGTGTTAAGGGATTGTAAGTGTTAAGGGATGTGTAGTGTGAAAGAGTAGGGTTAATGGATGTAGAGTTAGATGTGAATCCTCCATTCATGTTGAAATCTGAACTAAACTATCGCTCTCATGGGAACGAACCTACGCATGACAACTAACTCCATTTCTTTGATGCTAGATTGACTAGATCTTGGATTCAGGTTAGGCAAGGAAAGAAACCCACTACAATTTTGGTGCTGTTGCCGGGGAGCTATGCCAATTTTTCAGTTGCAGCATGATTGTTGGATAGTTAGCTTGCAATAGGCATTTTGTCGTGGCATAAATAGTGTTAGATCTGCATTTTAGGGTTACTTTGGGATTGATTTTGTTTGATTTGAGTGGATTGGCTTGTTTGAAATCTAATCTGATTGATAAGCAGGGAAAGCTATTCAGATCACCAATCTTAAGATCCATTTGAATCTGCACTACGTTATTTTGCAAAGACCATAATAGGAGCCCATTGCTGGATCTCCCTCATATTGCTTATATTGAGTAAAAATTAAAAAAAGAAGAGCCTGATGTCCATCGCAGGACTCCTCATGCATTTATCATAATCACATTTCCTTCCAGGTGAATGCAAATGCTTACTATCCATCGCTGGACTTCTTATGTATTATTAGCAAAAAAGTATACTTTCAAAAGAGAGAGTACAAGCAAGTAGTGCATCGCTGGACCTTCTTCATGTGTTTGGTGAAAAACCTACTCTCAAATGAGATTATGGATGCATGTAATCCATCATTGGACTTCCTACTCAATTTTTATCAAGTGCTCAATCTCAGAAGTGAGAATGAATGTATGTAGTCCATCGCTGGACTCCATAAATATCATTCTTCACAGATTATGAAGAAAAGTGAGAAGGATGGCATGTTGTCCATCGTTGGACTCCATGCATGTCCTACTCCATATGATATGAGGAAAAGTGATAAAGATAGCATATTGTCCATCACTAGACAGATGCTTGCTTAGATTAAAAAAAGCTTCAAGAGACAGCCGCATATGAGCTATCAACCCGTGGCTTATGATATATCATTCTGAGAAGCGATGAGAACTAGATTTTATCAGATATAGAAGGCCTCCATCACTGCCTTCTGAGCAGGATGTGCCTCAGTGTTGATAAAAGAAACTTAAATACGATCCATTGATGGCAAACATATGTAAGAAAAGCATTTGTTGATAAGTATCTACAAACTGTTGAGAGCATCCCTTCTGAAGTTACGAGAAATGAAGAGGAGAAAAACGAGACAATGTCGTTTAGGTCTCTGTGAATGATTGCCACCAGTAGGGCGCACTATAGGTAAGAAACCAAAGAAGCTCCTCTCAATATTGTGAAGAGAAAGTGTCAAAAACTGCAGGTTTATGTAGAGCCTCATTTTGAAGTTTTCCGGAAGGTGGTATGCATTTAAAAAGAGGTGGAAATATATTTTTCCTCCTTTTAAAAAAAAACTTGTATAGTGTAGTATTTAAAAAAAAAACCTTTATTTAGGAGTTTTCTTAATTTCATAAGAAAAGTCTATTAAGAATTTTGAAGCTTGGGCAAGTCAAAAAACCTTGTTAATTGAAGCGACTGTCTATTTGTAGTATTTTGTGCCTAAGACATGGCAAATAAAGATGAGGAAGAATCTATGAGAGAGAGAGAGAGAGAGAGAGAGAGAGAGAGAGAGAGAGAGAGAGAGAGAGAGAGAGAGAGAGAGAGAGAGAGAGAGAGAGCCCATTACTTGAAATTGAGGCTTGTTGAGATAAGGTTGTCTACCCAATCGATGTAATTTTAAGAGCCAAAAGAGTTTTTCTGAAGGGGGGAGGGGCATGACCAATGTTTTGAGCCATTAAGTTTTTCAATGCTAATTATTTCTAGCTAAAAGTCATCTTATTTTTTAAACTTGCTATGGAATAAATGGAGCATTCTATAATTCAAAATTTTTGAGTAGTAACTTTTAGATCATACTATAAGCAACAATACTTTTGAAAATATGATTTTTGGGGGCTCAAAATTACTTTTGAAAGAAATCAACATCATCTTAGTTACTACAATCTTAGTGATAATATTCTGTATATTCTAAAAAGAGAATTTGTTCATGTTCATTAAATGAGCACTTTTGGGTTGATAATCTATAACATATTTATATTCTTGTTTGGATTGATTCATATTGTTTTCTATGAGATTTTAGTCTACAATTCAAAGCTATTTTGAGTCGCTCTAGCAGAAATTTGTCAATGGCCGCCTCTAAAATCTTTTCAATCATCAACTTATCCTAGTGCTTGTATACTTTGGAGAATGGATGAACACGCTTGTGCATTGCATGGAACTTGCACATTAGGATGATAAGATTTGTTAGCAACTTGTAAAGTATTAGAGGTTTTCCCAATTCCTAATTTTATTTGTCAATATTGAATCTTCATATCTCATCATGTTTTGTTCCTCTTAGACGTGTCCCTTTGTATGATAGGACAAAAGCAACTTATTTATAATGGGAAGTTTAGTGCGAACAGCAGCAGGTGGTGGAAGCGCAGCTGACGAGGTATGCCTAGTACGTCATCGTGACGCGAAAGGCGAGTCAGGAATTACGATCTCGTTGTGTGGACGATGACGACTATGAGAACTTGAGGCCTGATGAGATGACTTGGCCGGTGCTTCTTCATAAACCGAAAGCACAGAATTCAGGTGGAAGCCATGGATTAAGTTTTCTAAGTGAGAAGCGGCTAAGAGGGACAATAGAGAGCCAACGACGAACTACTGCTTTGTATTGGCCTTAATAGCTCGCTTGAGCTCACCAGAAACAGTCTTGAACTAGTTATATGGTTCAAGAGGGGCTTTGGCCAACTTTGTGTGAGACTCCACTATCCTGTGAAGGATTTGAGATGTGATGCAGTCTTTCCTGAGGTTGCCAACCATAAGGAAATGATTCAACAACTGGGCAGCGGCGTGAATGGAAGGCTCAGTGATGGCTTCCAGAAGATAGTCATCATTAGTCCAGTGTAGATCGTTGGTGAGGTCAATGTATGGCTTGATGGCCTATTTGGCGTGCTTGTGATTGGGTGAGGCTTGCGTACCAGATGAGATTCCTATAGCTGCAAGTGTGGCCTCAGTAACACGCACCTTGTGTGTGGCTCCTTGGAAGGTGATATAAAATTTGGATTTGTAGCTAGTTGGTCAAATTTTCACCTTAAACTTAGGTGTAAGTCCTATAAAGTAGGGATGACCACCAAATAGACATGACCAACTCTCTTGACTTGACCTAACCTACATTAGGATGGGTTTCCCATGTGGCATCATGGCCTCACATGTGTGGGACTCACTTGTGTACACAATTTACACTATTCTACATGGTTTTTGATCAAGCTAGATTTGCCAATTTTTGGCAATTCTTCACAATTTGGACATGTATGTGCAAATTAGTACACTTGTATATAGTAGACAATTGTATAGTTCACTGTATAGGTTGATGTTTAAGTGATTGTCGAATCATTAAGAAAGATATTTTCTATATGTCCTGTAAAAGAAAACACAATCACAACACTATAATTAAATAAAGATTAGGTATCATTAATGAAGACTTATTTTTATCCATTATAACTTTCACAAAAAGCGTAATAAGTAGAATTGTCTAGCTCAAGGAAAACAAAATAAAACAAAATATATGAGCTTTGAACATATTTTGTTACTATTTGTTAACGAGACAATCAAGCTGCTAGGAGATGGATGAAAGAAAAAGTTGGAATCAATCAAGCGAAACAATGCATTCAATTTGGTAGTCACCTACTAGAAGGAAGCCTGATGGAAAAGAGAGATATAAGTCAACACTGGTAGCTAAAGATATGCACATATACTGACATTCATCTGGTTCCTTGTCATTGAATGTTGATAAGCGGTGAAAATTGGTCGTGAACAGTCTGTTTGCATAAATGAACCAAATTGTCACTTCTGCAAAAATGAACTAAAACAGCCACAGGCGACACTGTCGCAAAACGGCAACAGTGTCGACATTTTGCCAAAAACCTGACATTGCCTGAAAATCTCTTTTAGGGTTACCCACACTTTGCTAGAGTCATTTTCTTAACATTTGGGACACTTTGGAAAAAGCAAAAAATGAGACTCTGCATATTTGCTCTCCAATCCTAATAGGCAACAGTGCTGCTAAAATGCGAAAATGCGACACTGTGATTTTACACGAGATTCTTGACAGGCGAAAAATGTAAAGGGAGAGAAAATAAAAATGCAACATTGTAGTCAAACTCCATGTATTTCTGAAGACTGTGTAAAAGCACGAGAAAATCCATAGAACTGGATAGACATTGGATGAGGATTAAAATCGATTAGTTGATTAGTAAGAAGGAGAATAATCCAACACTCCCCCTTAATCCGAATCCTTGAATGCCTTGACCTTCAAACTTAGTTCTACAAGGAAACTCTTTGTAATTTGTGAGAGAGAAACTAGAAACTCAATAGTTGTTCTTTGTAGTACAAATAGATGGAAGTTAACATGGACATATGTTTGTTCGTGTGACCTACACTCATGTTTGGCATGCTAGGAAAGTGAGTAGGGATGTCATAGCATTTGGTTGACACTATGCATGATGAGGCTGCTAGTCTAAGGCTTTGTGAGTGGACTCTGTAGGAGGGATAGGCACTGTTTCAATCCAACTACCTGATGGCAAAAGCAGGATAATCAGGGAGGTACTTTACGTACCAGGTTTGAAGAAAAATCTACTTTTTGTTGGAGTCATTATTGATCAAAAGTTGAAAGTAGAATTTGCCCATGATCGTTGCTTTGTGAAGGATGTGAACCAAAAGTTCAAAGTTATTGCGGATGGAATAAGAGAGCCCAATACAAAATTGTACAGGTTGAATGCTACAATTAAGAGGAAACATGGACTTGTATCATCCATTCCATCGCAAACTGAGTTGTGGCATAAGAGGCTTGGTCACTTGAACTTGGGAAGCCTCAGTTTGATGAGAAAATTGGAGATGGTAACAGGATTGCCTACCATAGAAGATCACTTGAAATCGATGTGCAAATCTTGTGTATATGGGAAGCAACATCGAGAGAAGTTCAATAAAGGGAGTGTTGCAAGAGCAAAGAACATCCTGGATTTAATCCACACAGATTTATGCGGGCCTATGAGGACCATGTGCTTAGGTAAAGCCTTCTATTTCATGACCTTTATTGATGATATGTCATGTAAGACGTGGATCTACTTCTTGAAGAAGAAATTAGATGCATTTGATAACTTCAAGAGCTTCAAAGCATTGGTCGAAAATCATATAGGTAGGAAGGTCAAAGTCCTAAGATTAGATAGTGGAGGTGAGTACAAGTCTAATGACTTCAATGATCTTTGTGATCAATGTGGGATTAAAAGACAATTTACGCAAGCTCATACTCCTGCTCTCAATGGTGTAGCTGAGCACAAGAATCGTACGATTGTGGAAAGTGCCAGATCTATGCTAGCTGAGATGAAACTGCCAAAAGATTTTTGGTCAGAAGCGTGTAGCACGGCAGTCTATCTTCAAAATAGAAGTCCTACCATTGCCATACCAAAGATAACACCTGAGGAAGCATTCACGAAGAACCACTTGCGAATCTTTGGATGTAAGGCCTCTCACTTATATTTTTACCTATTAATGCCATATTGAGGTTAATGAAAAATTTTGATTATGGAATTTTCTCAATATAGAAACACATCATGATGTCCATAAATGCATAAGATAGCAGGTTGTATTCAACTGAGAATAATTTCAATTCGTCAGAGCATAATAATTTGACATAACCGGGTCCTTTGATTTTTTGTTCACATTTTATTATTAGTCTGCACTTATTCAAAACCTTAAAAAAAATCTCATTTACTTTTAAATTAATCATAAAGGCATAGTTTATCAACATATTATTCATAATAGTTTCTAAAAAAAATTACAAAGCAAATATCCAAAGTGTGGTTTATTTATATTGTTACGCGTGGCAAAAATTTTGGCAAATTTTGCAATGCATGGCAATAGAAAAAACAAACTCTCTGGAATTTTCTTTGGAGATTTGCCATGCGTGGCAAATCTTCAGAGATACATGTCACATGACAAGTGGTTAAATAACAACCGTATGTGACACTTCCATGCGTGGCTCTGCCACGTCGACACATTTTGTCACTCATTTGGCACTACCACGTGTAATTAAAAATTTCCTGCCAGACCCCACCTCCAGCCTGGATTTCATCGATAGGGTCCCCGAAAAATTTATGGCATGGATGTGCCATGCGTGGCTGTGCCACACAAAAGAAAAATGTCAAAATTTCGGCTAACTATCGGGCTCGCATGGCATAACGTCGATATGTGTAGTTGTGGAACGATTCATGAAAACATTAAACAGCTTCATAAGACAAAGAGCAAGGCCTGAGAGTAGCATGGCGAAAGGATGGTTGGTGCAAGAGTCCATGGTTTATATCACGAAATTCCTTGCGCATAATGATCCTTCTATTCGTCGTCTTTGATTAATAAGGATGATGAGCGTGTTGTGGGGGAGGTTCCTCAGAGAAAATGAGCAATCATGAGAATGGGTGAGTCCTTCAAGGAGAAGGTGGATAAGTTTTGCATTCTTAATAGCGAAGAAATGCAAAGGTGGATTTTGAGATACAAAGATGCCAAGGCTCAAAGACAAACCGATCGAGTCAATGTATATTGTGTGTATACCAAAGCAATTGTAACATAGCTATAGATACTAATTACAAGTCAATGTTTATGGAAACATCGATCAATTATAGGTGTCTTTCACCCCGATCTTTCATATCCCAGATGGTGGTATGTGTTTCAAGTTGCTCCTCAAAGCAAAGGAATTTTTGAAGATAGAGATGTCATGGAAGACATGGCGCTACCAAATGATGTGCATGAACAAGATCGTGATGATGGACTCAATGACACATTTTCAAAGGAGCATGTGCATGCTTCACAAACTAATGATGATATTAATCATGAGCGATGATGCATCATCATCGCATGAATTGACGAAACACGACACCACCTTCTTGATCTCCCCCCTCGTTGTCGCCATCGCCATTAGCTTATGAAGATTGACTTATTAATAATGAAGCTATAGGAGATATTTGGTTAGAATTAGAGATAGACTCATTTGGTTTGGCAGATTTGTCACTTAATGATGCAGCAAATGATAACGAGGAACCACCAAATGAATAAGTGAGACAATACGATGTATTACAACTTATTGTAATATTTATCAGATTTTTCACATATGCAATTGCACTGTATTATTTGATTAGTTGACATCAAACAATAAGTCGATGGATGTGAATAAACATAGGTCACATGCACAAACATATGTCCACGTTAGCTTCCATGTATTTGTACTGCAAAGACCAACTATTGAGTTTATAGAATACCAAACTCAGACATGATGAGCTCAATCAATTAAAGTTCCTCCTTCTTCATGGGAAAATAATTGAACCAAGTATGTGGTTGAAAGAAGGAGGAGTGCTCTTAGCAATAGCACCCTATGTAACCAAGAGAGGTTACAAGCATGTTCAGATTATAGTCATTGCGTCATGTGTTGCTTTGTGATTGGTTGGTAACAAAGCATGTTAATTCCATGAGGGGGAATCCATTCGTCTTAGTTAACATGATTAGAAACCCTAATTGCATAGTTTGTGTGAGTCCAGTTAGAGCAAAAACCACACTCAATCCATCGACACGTGTTCACATCATAACCAGATTTTCTATAGATCACACACATGCAAGACTTGTAGAATCTGTTTTTTGGAGTGCAAGCATCACAACTGTAGTCGCCCATAGGCAGCTGACAATGGCATGCCATGTAGTGGCATCTAGCATGGAAAAATATTTTGATCAGCACAGACTTCATCACACTAATGTTAGATTAAGGAACACTTGGAGTCTTGTCTTTATAGCCACAAGGATTTTCAGTTGTGTTCAATTTGCCAACAATAGCAACGCAGACGACGTATCTTCTTTGACCTGCCCCTTCCTGTCCGCGAATACTCGTTCTCAATTCCTTCGCGAATTCTTCAACCTGCCCCTTCTTGTCCCACAAATTCCTCGCGAATCCCTCACGAATTTCAGCCCACCCATCACGAATACCCACATTCTTTTTCCTCCTTTCTCATCGTGTCTGAAAAAAAATTAAAAACTAAAAACAATTACCGTCAATCTCCATAATTTTTCATTTCATCATCATTACTTATTATTTTTAATATTTTAATAGGACTCCTTATTTCTTAACTTGTTCCCATTTTATACTACATTCTTTTAATATTTTTCATATCACTTTCATGTGACATTGGATTTCAATGCTGTAAAAGGAAAAAAGTGGTCATTACTTTGAGTTCAATTAAATGGCATCGAAAAGAACTAGTAATACTGAAGAAATTCCGGCTACAGAAAATCCAGCTAGAATAGACAAAATATTAACCAAAGTTTTAACTGCTATACAAGACACCACCGAAGTGAATAATCAAACATGGCAACAGATCCAGGAAAGCTCGAAGCGACGTTGGGAGAAAATGTTAGAGTTGGTAATGTCACGTTTTGAAAATGTGATGAGTGCTACTCTGCAAAAACAAGATGTTCATCAAGGTCAAAATCGTTCGCCATTTCTGAATGCTTCAACATCCGAAATTCCAAGTCAAGGTAGTCTCGAGACATTGCGAAATTCCAGGCCAAGGTAGTCTGGAGACATTGCGAAACAACAAGGGAAAACAACAAGTATGTGAGGATCAACCAATTTGGTTGCAACCAACTGCTCCAACACCAAAGTTTAACGATTTTTCCCTTCAAGCTTTTGGACTTCTCCCTACTGGTGTGGCCGCTCAAGATCCAGAACGATGGGTACTACAAGAGCTCGAGTCATACAACAATTTGCCACCTCATTATCGGAGTGTTGTAAATTTTAATACTCACATGAGTATTATGGATCGTGCTCAAAAGAATCAAGGGTTTAAGAGAGATAATAATGATTTTAAAGATGAATTCTTCATGCCCAACTTTAGTGGAAACACCAATACTATAGATGTGGAAGACTGGCTACACAAATTGGATAAATATTGTCCTCAGCTCCTTCTACATCATCCCATACCCATAGCTTATCCATCGTCTCCACCTCCCTCCGTCACCATCTCAGCCGACCACCCTCTCTCATGTCTCAACCAAACACCTCCGTCACCATCTCAGCTGAGCACCCTCTCTCACGTCTCAACCGAACACCTCTGTCACCATCTTAGCCGAGCACCCTCTCTCACGTCTCAACCAAACACCTTCTCTTCCATCTCAGCCAAGCCTCTCTCTCTTTCCATCTTGACCGACGCAACGCAGGTGCATAAAAAATAATAATAATAATTTTAATTCTCAACCAGAGCTCACGCTCACATCTCAACCGGAGCTCTCAGTAAAATCTCAACTAGAGCTCACGCTGGAATCTCAGTCGAAGTGTTTGCTGGAGTCTTGATCGAAGTGCTCCCTGAGATATCGACTGAAGTACCGCTGAAATCTCAACCAAAGCGCTCTCTAGAATCTCAACCGAAGTGTTCGTTGAAATCTCTGCCGAAGCGCTCACTGGAATTTCAGCCGAAGTGTCCGCTGAAGTCTCGACCGAAGTGCTCCTTGAGATCTCCACTGAAGTACCGCTGAAATCTCAATCGAAGCGCTCGCTAGAATCTCAGCCGAAGTGTTCACTGAAATCTCGACCAAAGCGCTCGCTGGAATCTCAGCCGAAGTGTTCGCTGGAGTCTCAACCGAAGTGCCGGCTCAGATCTCGACCGAAGCCAAAGTGCCCGTCCAGATCTCGACCGAAGCCGAAGTGATCTCGACCGAAGCCGAAGCGCCCACTCAAATCTCAACGGGAGCCAAAGGCAGCGATCAAATCTTGACCGGAGGGATTCGATCAGTTCTCAACCGAAGCAATTAGGTCAAAGCTCGACCGGAGCAAGTAACACCCATCTCGACCGGACCATAACTTTTGATCAACACCTCTGATTTCCATTTCGATCGAATCACCATCTTCGCAACACCCTTGAGCCCGAAAAAAAAAAGAGAGGCATGAACACCAAATTTTTATTTTTTTACCAATAGAAAGCCCTTTTTATACTGAGTCTCCACATTCACTTTCTTCAACACCCTAAAAAATAAAAAAACACCAAAAATCCTATAAAATTCAAAAACACCAGCAACTCATACCCCAGTACCCAGTGGACCAACAAAACGAACCTCAAGTCCCAGACGATTATCCATACGAGATCAGGTCCCCTGAAGCTGAACAAATCAGACGTCATAGATTCTACCGAATGTGGTCTCAACCCTACGAGCCATCCACAAAGCCATTCGAAGGACAAGAACCTGATAGATCTGAGTCTTCACACGCACGACCCCATTTTTATGGTGCTGACATCTCACAGGCCAGAACCAACCTTAATGGAGTCCCTACTACCCACGGAGCTCATCTTGAAAGATGTACACCCAAGCTAGATCTACCAAAGTTTGATAGTAATTCGGACCCTCAAAGATTTTTGCAAATCTTTGAGAATGCATGTGATGTATATGGCGAGACATCAGCCAACGCCATGATTCAACTCTTCTCGATGACCATGATCGATCGAGCACAAGAATGGTTTTTTAACCTTGATCGTGAAGATAAACGTGACTGGTCACTCTTGAAGGAGGCCTTTATCAAACACTTCAAGCCATTTCGCTTTATAGAAAGCCCTTTTGTCAAACTAAGTGATATCAAAATGACAAAAGACGAACGAGTACGAGACTATATTGAGCATTTCAAATGTCTCAAAATTCAAGTACAAGAACAGCCCTCTGAACAGATGCTCATCATCTGGTTCTTAGCCGGTATTCCAAGATGGATTAGATGCGAGCTTAAATCCAATGATGAATATACGAGCCTAAAGCTAGCTATGTCTGATGCCATCAAGGAAGAAGACGAAGGACCAGATATTGACGAATCTAGGAAAAGGCAAGCACCACGTGCTCCTGTCCATGAGTCAAAGTCGATCGCGGACACCAACTTCAGATGGAGAAACTCACCAATGAGTTTAAGCTACCTTGAAGTCTATCCAAGGCAGTATGCCTGGTCAGTCAAACCCTGCACAGGTACCTTATAGACGAAAAACAATATCGGCTACGCATCCTATTGATGCTTGTCCTTCATATCGACCTATCCAAGCACATATAGTTCAACAATATGAAGAACATGTGAAGGATTTCAGATCATTCAAGATCCAATCCATGTCCCAAATCTTTGGTTACAATAAGGAGCAAACCAACAATCCTACCAATGTAGAAAAATCAGCATCTACACACAAAATGAGATGCAAACTCTAAGAGATATTGATCAAACATGAACCAAAACATAAAATATGTTTGCTGTCCATACAATTACAGTACCCTACTGTATTTCACACGTGTGAAACCAAAAATAGCAACAAATGATCATTCTACACATAGAATTGCAAGATAACACCAAGATAGTGCACCAATGAGTAGTAGAACACAAAGAGGACCATATATAATGATGAAATGAGAGAGAGAAGAGAGAAGATGTGTGTCTCCACGAGTTACATCCTTTTATAGAGTCTCCAAACCCTATTTGGCCACTTGGCTTTCTCTCCAAAATGTAAACCCTACTATTTTTGGGTCTAGATTCAATGTACCCAAAGTTCAAATTTGAATCTCTCTCAAACTCGACTACCAACTTTCCCACACGTCTTCTGAGAAATTTCCAGTTTTTGATAGTCTTACCGAAGCAGTTGATAGATCATTACAAGTGTCTTGCGGAGACTAACTACCACTTATGTTGGTTGTTTAGCCGACAATAGTATGTACAAAGGAGAGCGCTTCTCAAATAGTGCTAGCTTGTGTTCTTGTAAGAGGAAAATACTCTAAAATGATTGGTGTTTTGTCAATTTATGCAAGGTAGTTCAGTGTTAATGTAGTGTAGGCTCTGATTTCAGTCCGTTTTAAGTGTAGGTAGCTGTAGAATCTGTAGAACGTTCATTGGTTTGTATGCTGATATGTGAATGAGCGTTCTTGGCTTCCATCGATGTAGAATGTAAGTGCATTCAAGAGTGACGTCTCTGAGTTGTCCTCTGACAGGCAGGACATAAAGAAAATACTATAATGAAACTTTGTTCCCTCCAAGAAACCATCTAATGACTGCCATGAAGCCTGATAACAGCCAGAAACGGTTATGTAAGCAAGAAGCAGAAAAGAAGTAAACAACAGGTTATCTGGAGCAGGGGATCTGTCAACAACAATGTTGCCTGTGGCTGTGTTAGTTCATTTCTGCAGAAGTGACAGTTTGGTTCATTTATGTAGACATATTGTTTACGACCAATTTTCACTGCTTATCAACAATCAAGGACAAGGAACCAGATGGATGTCAGCGGACACCAGCCAACTGGCGATCACAATTGATGACCTAATTTCTTAGTATAAATAGTTGTTCATATTCATACAGTTTTTAAGAGATTATCTGAAGAAGCATTTGAATAGTTAGCTCTCTCTCTCTCTCTCTCTCTCTCTCTCTCTCTCTCTCTCTCTCTCTCTCTCTCTCTCTCTCTCTCTCTCTCAAGCCTATGAGCTTGAACACTCCTGAGCATTCTAGCTCACTTCTTAGAGCTGTTTTAGAGATTGCTATTGTGTTACTGCTTATCAGCATTGCGCTTAATTCATACTTTCATTTTAGCTGCTCGGAGATAGCATGGAGTACATGGCTTCGATCCCCAACTTATTATACTCATTTACTTCTGTTTCGCTTTCATACTGAATCAATACTATCTTTTATTGTGTTCTCTGCAGTTATTCGCGAAAAATTATTTGTCTGATAATTCAATGCATTATTGTTTGGCTACGTAATCACTATAGTATTGATGATTTCAAAGTTAGTTACTATAAGATCAAACATGATTTCTATCACTATTGTTTTGTTCAAAATTGATAGGCGTAGTCATGCATAGAGAATGCCATTCTGCTGCGAGGTATGTGGACAAGTTAACTACATTCTAATTCCTTCTTGTTTGCAAAACAACTCAAATTCCATATTGCCATACTCTCCTCGATTATCTGTTCTCAATGCTAGAGGTACTTGTCCCTTTTGTAATTTGCATGCAGCCACATATTCTTTAAAATAGACAAGGCCTCTGATTTGAGTTTTATAGCCTTAACAATAGTATAGTGAGAATAATCATCACTAATCATTATAAAGTATTTCATTGACCCTATGGATAATACTTCAATGGGTCCACAAAGATCACTTATATGAAGAAGCTCAAGCACTTTCTTACTAAAATGCTCACTAGATTTAGCAAATGGTTTCTTGTTCATTTTTCCTTTAAGACAGACTTTGCACTGTTTGCATTTAGTCTCTTTCCTTTCATTCCATCCATCTAGATTGATTCATTTTGACACTAGCTTTGCTAGTTTCCTGTGTGATGCATGTCCTAACCATTCATGCCAGAATAATGATCCTATGTCATGTCTTTCTTTTGCAATATTGGCCTACTCCTCTTGTATAGGATTGCATTCAACTCTAAACAGGTTTCTAGCTTTAACACATTTTAAAATCAGCTTTTCATCAACATAGATTAGGCAGTTCCTCCCCTAAAATCTAGTTTCAATCCCCATATCCATCATTCTGATGACAAAAATAAGGTTTTTGCTTATTCTAGGAACGTACAAAACTTCCATCAATCTACCCCTTCTTGTTTTACTAAGTTCAATAAGAACTTGACTTGTTCCAAAAAAAAATATTGTTGTGCTCTCTATCATCTGAGTCGTCAGAATCATGAGAATCAATTCTTGAGTTTTCCAGATTTATAAAGCTTGAAGATATATGTACATCTTCATCAGATATACTTGTGTTGTCCAAATTTAGATATTCATTCTCAACATGTGCATTTTTTAATACATGTCTTGACCGTGGCTTAATTTGAACAACATACCACCAATTTTTGTTTAGTCGATCTAGTTGAAAACATACCTACACATTTAGCAATGTTAGGATTAGAGATTTGTTATGATGATATTTTAATTCACAATAAATAGATGTAATGAAAAAGTACTGGAGATGCTTAATATAACATTGGTCACAATTGACAAACAGAAAAAATGTGAAATTTATGCACACCTGTTCACATTGACGAGGCAACACAAATGTGTCTGAAAAGTCCATGCTTAATGTCTTGGTTGAATCAATAGCGAAAAATCCACTACGATCTTTTTTTACAGTTGCATTTAATCTTCTATAGTTGAGATAAAGCTATGGATGTGCATCTTGGGAGGTTGGTGGAGGACTGATGAAGTGTCGTACAAGCCTGTGGATTATTGTAGGACACAAATGAGTTGGAAGAGGGTGCCCAGAAACCCTACTAGGGAATCCATAGCAATTTTCCAAGGGAGAGAAAAATGGAGGTCCCGCAATCCCATAAGCACACTTATCGCACGGTTGGAGCCAAAAAGTGGTTTAGTGCACTGAGGGATCAGTGCTCAACACATGATATGATCTAGGACGTCAAAGGATTTATAGGAATTTTAGGATGATAAGGCACAACCTTTGGATCTATAGGAATTTGAGTTGGTTCTTCTTTAGCTTGTTACTCTGGAGCCTCTTAGTTTTCCATATTTTCCACTAAGGTTAATTCATTGTTTATCCTTCAAAATATCTTTGCTAGTCAAATAATGTACAGGCATCTTGGAATGTAAACTAGAAATGTCGTATAGAACAATATCTCCATGTACTTCCAAGTTTTGAGTGTTAGGCTAAATTTGTTGATAAGTTTGCTTATGCTAGTATAACACTATGGGAGAACAAAATGGATGGGATATGATGATGCAACTTTTGACGATGACAAGAAGAATTATAAAGAAATACAACATTTACATGTTGCTCATACATGTCATTGTTCCCATGTGCAATTTTCATGCAATCCACATGGGTCCTTTACAAGAGTTGCGAAGACCTATAACACACGTGTGCTCGTAAATTTCATTGTTCTCATCTGCAAGTTTCATGCAATCAATAGGATTGTCATTGAATCTCCAAACTAAGCAAGCTCAAGAATGCAGGGGCAACTAAACTTGATGATAAGTTGCTTTTGTCATATCAAACAAAGGGACACGTCTAAGAGGAACAAAACATGATGAAATATGAAGATCCAATATTGACAAATGAAATTAGGAATTGGGAAAACCTCCAACACTTTACAAGTTGCTAACAAATCTTATCATCCTAATGTGCAAGTTCCATGCAATGCACAAGCGTGTTCATCCATTTTCCAAAGTATGCAAGCACTAGGATAAGTTGATGATTGAAAAGATTTGAGAGGGGGCCATTGACAAAAATCTACTAGAACGACTCAAAACAACTTTGAATTGTAGACTAAAATGTCATAGAAAACAATGTGAGATCAATCCAAACAAGTATATGAATATGTTCTAGATTAGCAACCCAAAAGTGCTCATTTAATGAACATGAACAAATTCTCTCTATAGAATATATAGAATATTATCACTAAGATTGTACTAAACTGAGATGATGCTGATTTCTTTCAAAAGTAACTTTCAGCCCACAAAAATCATTTTTTCAAAAGTAATATTGCTTATAGTATGATCTAGAAGTTACTACTCAAATATTTTGAAGTTTAGCATGCTCCATTTATTCGACAGCAAGTTTAAAAAATAAGATGATTATTATCTAGAAATAAGTAGCATTGAAAAACTCAATGGCTCAAAACATTGATCATGCCCCCCTTCCCCCAAAGAACTCTTTCGGCCCTTAAAATTACATCGATTGGGCAGACAACCTGATCTCTAGCATTTTGAATATTATTCCGTAGTTCTTTAATCATAATGAAACAAATGGGACTATATGGACAAGCTACAATTGACTTCTTAAATGTATATGAATTCAACATGTGATGTCGGTAAGCTTCAGGTGCTGCTCCTTTGGAAGAGCTTTGGTAAGCATTTTTGCTATCATAAACTTTGTTCTGCAATACTCCACAACAAGCTTGTCATCATCGACTAGCTCCTTGACAAAGCTATACTGCAATTCAATATGCTTACTCCTTTTGTGTTTTCCTCCTTTTTTTGCAAACAAAAATGCAGCTCTGATTATCATTCTTTATGAACAACCTTTGTTGTTCCATTTCCCATTCTTTCAAGAGATTTTGTATCCATAGCCCTTCTCTAGCAGCATAACTGAGTGCCATATATTCTGCTTGCATTGTTGATAATGCTACACTCCTTTGCTTTGAACATCCCCAACTTATGGCAGCATTCAATCAAATAAGAACATATCTTGAAGTCGATCTCCCTTGTCTTTGCCCCCCCCCCCCCCCAATTTTGCATCAGCATAACTTGTTATTATAACATCAAAATCAGATGAAAAAGTAATCTGTGTATCTTCAGTCTTTATGTTCAAGAACATTTGTTGACTTTGGAGATAGCAATGGCAAGAATTATGTAGACAGAACTAAGAAGAAGCAAAATGGGAGGACAATCAGACCAAGATATGGCTTTGCTTATGACTTCCCAATGGAGTTAAATCCAAAAATGGCAGAAACAAAAAGAGAAGCCACATACCAAGGCAAAAAGGGAGTTCCGAAAAATGACTGAGAGGAAATGCTATGTTTGTGATTCACCAGACCATATGGTAAGAGATTGTCCAGTTAAATCAAAGATTAAGCAAATGTAGATCAAAGAAGTGGCCAACTTAGCCAAGGAAGATGAAGAAGATGTGGAACCTTGAGAAAGATGCATGATGGCGAGGCAGAAGACTACTCCTCGCAAGCCTGAGCATTGCAGAAATAGGATAATTGTCAACAGTGATAGTGAAGAAGAACCAGATCTGCACTGGTACATTGATTTTGGAGCCACGTCTCATATGACACCTATTAGAAGCATCATTCGAGATTCTAGGTATCTAGATCGTCCTATTAGCATTTTTATGGGAAATAAAAAACCCGTCATAGCAGAAGGAACAGGTCAAGTTCTTATTGAACTTTGTAAATCAAGAAGGGGTAGATTAATAAAAGTTTCGTACGCTCACGGAATGAGCAAAAACCTTCTTTTTATCATCAAAATGATGGATATGGGGATTGAAACTAGATTTGAGGGGGGGAACTACCTAATCTATGTTGATGAAAAGCTGATTATAAAATGTGTTAAAGCTGGAAACCTATTTACAGTTGAATGCAATCCTATACAATAGGAGCAAGCCAATATTGCAAAAGAAAGACATGACATAGAATAATTATGCTGGCATGGAAGGTTAGGACATGCATCACACAGGAAACTAGCAAAACTAGTGTCCAAAGGAATCAATCTAGAAGGATGGAATGAAAAAGACTAAATGCAAACAATGCAAAGTCTATCTTAAAGGAAAAATGAACAATAAACCATTTGCTAAATCTAGTGAGCATTTTAGCAAGAAAGTGCTTGAGCTTGTTCATAGTGATCATTGTGGACCCATTGAAGTATTATCAATAGGGTCAACGAAATACTTTATAATGATTATTGATAATTATTCTCGCCATACTGTAGTTAAGGCTATAAAACTCGAATCAGACGCTTCGTCTGTTTTTAAAGAATATGTGACTGCATGCAAATAAAAAAAGAGACAAGTACACTGGCATTGAGAACAAATAATTGAGGAGAGTATGTCAATAAGGAATTTGAACTGTTTTGCAATCAAGATGTCATGCGCCAGTCTTAGCATTCACACATCTATTCCTTTCATTAAACATCAATATATCATGACAATGTATGAAAATCAACAAACTAGTCAAAATTCGAGAAACTAACTAAATCTAGCCAAACTTGACCAAAATGGATAAAGATAGAATCCATTATTCATTATTATTGATCATTCATAAGATTAGGCCTAAAACTAGAAGCTTTCATGTGATTGTAGGCACATGAACCATCAACACTATCAAGAAAGCTCTCAAAGAGAAGCTTCAAGATCACCAAGAATTCAAAAATCATAAAAGTAGAATAGCTTCCAAATTAGCATGACCTCCTCTATTTATAGTGGGACTTTGGTGCCTCTAGTTAATATTTGGGCCTTACAACCATTATTATAATTCCCGCCAATACAAATGTGGCCTGGTTGTTTGTGCCTTTCTATTAACAATTCCAATGACTAATTCTAGTCTAGTTTAGTTCCATGGTTATTTTGGTAATTCATTAATATGCTCATGGGCCCATTACATATTACACATGGCCATAATCGCCTTCGTGGAATTCCCTAAATGATCGAAGTTTGTCCGTGTAATATTTCATCTTTTGTTGAGCTTCTCGCATATGATCATGATTCACCTTATCTTCGATGAAGATGACATCCCGACTAGTGAATATCTTCGACTCAATGGGATCGAACAACTTGTAGGCTTGATCTGAAGTAGTGTAGCTGATGAAAACACATTTGATACTCTGGAAGTCGCGCTTCTTCCTGAGATCACGAGGTATCTACGCAAAAGTAGTACATCCAAAAACTCGTAAGTTTGATAAGGATGTTTTGCATGTTCTGCAATGCATCTGCTATTGCTGCCACGGTTACGTCCGCTAACTCTGTGTCAATTGGAGTTGTAGGTTCACATCCATACAATGCATAAAACGGTGTCATTCCAATCAACATGTGGGGTGTTGAGTTGTAACTAAATTCTGCCAAATGCAACCAATAAATCCATTTCGTTGGTTGGTCTGCCACAAAATGCCTCAAGTAAGATTTGAACCATTGATTTACCTTTTAGTCTGTCCATCAATCTCTGGGTGAAATATAGTGCTCAAACATAGTTTGGTCTTTAACTTTTCCATCATCTCCTTCCAAAACTGTTTAGCAAATCTTGGATCTCTGTCACACACTATTTCCTTTGGTAGTCCATGCAATTTAAAAATATTGTTAAGAAATAGTTGTGCCACCTGTGTCGCACCATAAGTATTCTTGTAGGGAATGAAATGGGCATATTTCATCAACCGGTCCACCACCACATAAATTCCATTGAATCCTCCCAATGTTGTTGGAAGAGATGGGATGAAATCCATACTAATACTTTCCCATCGTTGAGAAGGAACCGATAGTGGTTGTAACAACCCAGGTTTCTTCACATGTTCTGATTTATGAATCTGACAGGAGTCCCATTCCCTTACCAACTTGTAGATATCTTGCTTCATTCCTTGCCATTTGAAAAGGCTTTTAACTTTTTGATAGGTCTTTAGTATTCCCGAATGACCAGCACTAGGAGACGAATGTAGTTCCTAAAAAATCTGAGGTACCAACTTTGAATTTGGCACTAGGACTATCCTTTTATTGTCATATACCAAAATTTTGTCTTTAAGCTGGTGACGAGATTGTTCTCCAACTTTGGGATCCGATAAGCTTTCCAAAATTTGTGTCACAGCTACATCCTTAGTATACTCATCCAAGATGACGGACTTCCAGTCATTTTCCAAAGAAATGAGGGGATTCAGTATGCATTTTTCTATCATATAACATAACTCTTGTGAGTTTTTATCTTGTTTTGTGGACATGCGATTCTCCTCTGCATCTGGGAGAACAATTATATACTCCTCTAAGGATTCGCCTGTATCACACATTTGCATTCTCCACGACCTTGATAAAGCATTAGCGGCTTGGTTCTCCTTGCCCTTGAGATATTCAATAACAAAGTCATATGCTTTAACTTGTGCCAACCATCTCTTTTGTTTATCCGTAAGCTGCTTCTCACTTAAGAAATACTTAAGGCTATGGTGATCACTTTTAATGATGAATTTCGACCCATAAAGGCAGTGTCGCCATTTTTTATAGTCAACATCTCCTTGTCACGTGTAGCATATGACATCTCCTTGTCGGTCAATTTTTGACTGTCATAAGCAATCACACCATCCTTCTGACTTAGTATGCCTCCTATTCCACTTCCATTTGCATCAACAGTCACCTTAAAAGGTAAACTGAAGTCTGGTTGTACCAAAATTGGAGCATTCACCAAGGCCTCCTTTAATTGATCGAAACTTCTCTGAGCATCTTCACTCCATTCGAATTTTCCTTTCCGTAACAAGTGTGTGAGTGTTGTTGCTTTCCTTGAAAAATTGAATATGTCGTCGATAAGAAGATGCAAATCCCAAAAATCCTCTTAAATGTCGCAAAGTTATAGGGCTCTTCCAATTTTTAACCACTTTGACCTTACGTTGATCCACCTTAATGCCATTTTTAGTCACCATATGCCCCAAATACTCAATCTCTTGTTGAGCAAACTCACATTTTGACATCTTGGCGAACAACTTATATTCCCGCAACAATTTCAAAACCACTTCCAAGTGCTGAGCATGTTCTTTTAAGTTCTGGCTATAAATCAATATGTCATCAAAGAACACCATGATGAATTTGTACAAGTATGGCCCAAATATTCGGTTCATCAATGCTTGGAGGGTAGCCGGTGCATTGGTTAAACCAAAAGGCGTAACTTTGAACTGATAATGCCCCCTGTCTGTATGGAAAGCAATCTTGTGTTGATTTTCCTCGCTTACCTTGATTTGATGATACCCAGAACGGAGATCAATCTTTGAAAACAATTGTGTTCCTTTAAGGGCATCTAATAAGTCATCAACATGAGGGATCTATTCTTGATGGTAATCTTATTGAGTGCACGATAATCTATGCACATTCAAAATGTACCATCTTTCTTTTTAACAAGAAGAACACGTGAGGCGAAGGGTGATTTGCTCAAACTAATGAACTCTTGATCAAGTATTTCCTGGACCTGTTTTTGAACTTCTTCCCTTTCTAGTGGAGATAACCTGTAAGGAGGAATATTGACCGGCTTTGAACTGGGTTCAAGTTCTATGACATGGTCCACGAATATGGTTGGAGGATTCCCTTTTGGTAATGTGTTTGGAAACACATCTTTATACTTGTCTAAAGCTTGCTGTATTCTTGTATTCATAGGGTTTGCATCAACCTCTTTAATTTTACCCTCATCCATTTCCACTTTCAACAGGAACATATCTACATGCTTTTGAGATATGCGTCGAGCTTGTGCATTAGTTATCAGGCATAAATATGAACCTGATTCTTCTTTTTCAGCGACTATGAATTTCGAAAGTTTTCCCTGTTTGTCCAAAATGCATTGTTCGCTGCTCAAAATTGAAGGTAACGTCGCCCAACGTCTGTAACCATTCGACACCAAGTATCATGTCAATAGGACCCATGTCAACTACATGGAAGTCTGATTTAAGCTCATAGTTACCCATGTGAATCTTGGATTCTGTTGTGATTCTATCTCATTTGATGAAATTTCCATCAATAATCTGTACTCTCAATGGCTTTAGAATCTTCATAGTGGCTATATTACAACGACTATTGAAAAAGTTATGCGTACTTCCACTATCAACTAAAATATAAATATGTCTACCATCAATTTTTGCTTTAACGTGGAAAGTCTTAGCAAAATGAAAATCATTAAATTCGTTTAAGGACATGAAAATGAGTGATGCATCCATGTCCTTTCTATCGACGCATTTATGCCATCTCTTGTTATCAATATGCAACTCTTCATCATCAATTGAGTCAGATTGACGTTCTTGCAGCATTTGAATGTCATCTTCACTCAATAAATTTTCAACTTCCTCTTCGCCTGATTGATTTTCCTCATTGGGATTTCCGCTCATGGCTGTTAATCATATCTCTTGTTTACAAAATTTGCATACCTTCCAATGATCCTTGTCATATTTCTCCTAGCATCTGAAGCAAAGACCCAATGCTCTAAGTTTCTTGTCTTCGTCGTCCGATAGTCTCTGAATAGGTCTTGGCTTTTGATTGCCCATCATTGTAGATACCGTTCCCTTCCCAACAACTTTAATTCTCGATTTATCACCAACTTTGATTGTTGGATAATGCTCAATAGTATCCTTGCTGATATTATTGTTACTTTTGTTATCCTTGAAAACTCCAGTCGAGATGTTTGACTTATAAAACTGATTGGTACCAAACTGAGACTTTGGAGACCCAAACATATTATAAGATGTGTTGATTGCAGTCATCCCTTGTTTTTGATATATTTTTGTCATTGAAAGGTATTTCTGTTCATGGATCAAAGCTAACTGCATTGCTGAATCCAAACTTATACATCTGACTGCTTCCACATTACCTCCAATTTGAGGTTGTAACCCATGGATATATCAGTGTAAATGTGCATTTTCATCCAATTTGACCTTAAGTGTCAATTGTCAAAATTCATGATTATAATCTTGGACTGAGCCCGTTTGCTGAACTGAGAACCAACGTTGAAAGAACATTTTCTCCAGAAATGGATTCAAGAAAACCTTAGTACACAATTGCTTGAACTACAACCAATTGTAGATCGCTGGTTGAACATGTGGATCACCCTCAACTTTCTTCCACCAAACATAAGCTAGACCCTTGAAGTGTAGTGAAGCATAAGCAATCTTCGCTTGTTCGGTCCTTGGAAATAATTGGACGTATGCAGGGCGTGAGATGGTGTGTGCAGGTCATTCTGAGCTATGAATAAATCTGGAGACATTTTAGATTGCATGCATGGGTCCGATCAAAGGTAGTCTTGCAGCATATGTCATTTCAGAATGTGAGTGATGCAAGCGGCAACGACGCCAAATTTTGACAGATCCCCTGCTTCAGAGGACCTGTTGTTTTCTTCTTTTCTGCTTCTTGCTTACAGAACCATTTTTGCCTGTTATCAGGCTTCATGACAATCGTTAGATGGTTTCTTGATTGATTTTACGATGCCAACCCAAGCTATAAAGAAACAAAGTTTCGTTGTGGTATTTTCTTTATGTCCTGCCTATCAGAGGACAACTCAGAGATGTCACTCTTGAACGCACTTACATTCTACATGGATGCAAGCCAAGAACGCTCATTCACATATCAGCATACAAACCAATGAACGTTCTACAGATTCTACAGCTACCTACACTTAAAATGGACTGAAATCAGAGCCTACACTACATTAACATCAAACTACCTTGCATAAATTGACAAAACAAGAAACAAGAAACTAATCTACAGCATGTTAGAAGTCCAAGAATCAAGAAACCAACCAATCTATTGATTCTTGGACATCCCAAGAACATCAAAAACTGGATTGTACGGAGATATGCAAGAATCACACCACAGATCCAACCTATTTAGTTTACTTGAATGATGGCTCCTACATTAATCCACAAGAAAACAAGAAATCTAATCCACAACTAGGAAAGCAAGAAAACTAATCCACTCTAAATCCACCACCACACACAATATGAATGGAAGGGCATGATCATAGGGGCATCACTCAAGAAAACCATCATGATCAAGGAGCTTAGTGTAGCATCAAACTCATGGAAAATCTTCTTATTAAGCATGGAGTAGATACAATGCAAAAAGCTCCTCTTCACAAAGAGGGAGTCTCTTAAATAAGCAAGAGAGCTCCTTAGGTGGCATCCTAGTGGAATTTCCACATTTCACAAATTACAAATGGAATATTGCTCTCCACTAGAGGTCACCATCAAAAGGTGGCTCACTCTACTTTTTTTAAGAGGGGTCTACTTGTATTTATTGCATTTGCTTAGAAATACTAGTTCCTACATGGTCATTCCATCTTCCGGGATTCACCATGAGGCTTACACAGTCCTTACTTGTTTTTCCTAGCTAGTATTTCTCGGCTCTAAGTCTTCATTAGTCCGTCTTCTCAGAGACCTCCTCAGTCTAAGGTGAGAAGTGCTCTTGAGTTGCTTTGTCGGAGTATCTTTGGAATTCGTCAGAATCAGCCAACAATTGTTGCAAAATGATGACACTATCGCAAAACGGTGATAGTGTCGACATTTTGCGAAAAACCTACAGTGCCTTAAAATCTCTTTTAGGGTTGCTCCGCACTTTGCTAGAGTCACTTCCTTAACATTTGAGACACTTTGGAAAAAGCAAAAAATGTGACTCTGCATATTTGCTCTCAAATTTTAACAAGCGATAGTGTCGCTAAAATGCGAAAACGTGACATTGTGATTTTACACGAGATTCTTGACAAGCAAAAAATATGAAGGGAGAGAAAATGAAAATGCGACATTGTAGTCAAACTCCATGTATTTCTACAGACTGTGTAAAAACACGGGAAAATCCGTAGAACTGGATAAACATTGGATGAGGATTAAAACCGATTACTTGATTAGTAAGAAGGAGAATAATCCAACACTCCCCCTTAATCCGAATCCTTGAATGCCTTGACCTTCAAACTTAGTTCTACACAGAATCTCTTTGTAATTTGTGAGAGAGAAAGAGAGAGAAGAGGTGAAGTGTAGATGTATGCTTGAAGATATTGAAAGATTTTGGAGTCTTTTTTTGAAAAATAAAGTTTTAAGAGAGAGAGAGAGAGAGAGAGAGAGAGAGAGAGAGAGAGAGAGAGAGAGAGAGAGAGAGAGAGAGAAAGAAAAGATGTGAGGTGTGTGTTTAACATTTTGCATTGATTTAAAATTTAAGATTATAGATAAATACATAGTCTATGACCGTAGTAATAGATTGTTAGATTTATATTTATTTAGGACTGAGAGAGAGAGAGAGAGAGAGAGAGAGAGAGAGAGAGAGAGAGAGAGAGAGAGAGAGAGAGAGAGAGAGAGAGAGAGAGAGTTGTTTTTGTGAACATGTTTAGCATTTTACATTGATTTAAGATTTAAGATTTGAGAGAGAGAGAGAGAGAGAGAGAGAGAGAGAGAGAGAGAGAGAGAGAGAGAGAGAGAGAGAGAGAGAGAGAGAGAGAAGGGGGTGGAGAGAAGAAGGAAGAAGTGTGTATGTATTGTGTCTTGCATTTTGAATTTAAGATGTGTGAGAGAGAGAGAGAGAGAGAGAGAGAGAGAGAGAGAGAGAGAGAGAGAGAGATTTGATTAAGATTTAGGGTAGTAGATGAATAGATTGTGTTTGTGTTTAACATTTTACATTGATTTAAAATTTAAGATGAGAGAGAGAGAGAGAGAGAGAGAGAGAGAGAGAGAGAGAGAGAGAGAGAGAGAAAATGTGTGTGTGTGTGTGTGAGTGAGTGTATTTTGAACAAGATTTAGAGTAGTAGATGACTAGATAGTGTTTGATGCTAATTGTATGTTTGAATTTGCTTATTATAATGGTTCAATTGTGTAATATAGTGTTATTTTTTAATTGCTTGTGCATGTGACAAATGTATAAAAAAAAAAAAAGCAAGCGTTTAAAGAGCGAGCAATTGCATGTTTGCACTTAAGGTTCTAGTGAGTTTATTGGTGAGTTTGTGTTGTTTCAATTTGTTTTATTATTGGTATACGTTATCTAACATAGTAAGAAATTAAATTTAGTTCATAATTTTTATTTTGTTCAAAGCAATATCGTATTTTACCACATACACTAGCAATTAGTTAATATGCAAAGGTGAAATGTAGATAATTAAAATTCCCACTCCTAAGAAGGTGTGTAGCCCTTACTTTTCTCCCATTAAAGGCAAGGTTCTAATCTTTCCAACTTGCATGGAAAAACCTACACGCCGCAGGGAGGGAATATGTGGTGACATTCTGAAATAGGACATAACCGCAAGGTTCGGGTATTATAATTATCACATTCAACTCTATCTATAAAAGTATACATAAAAAGTATTGCGATGAATATAAAAAAAAAAGGAGTGCAAGTGAATTTAAGTATTAATAATCATAGATCATTCTCATCATTTACATCATTTTCGTCATCACACAAGTTTTGACACTCATCTGAATCTAGGTCTAGGTATAATCGTAAATTTTTGATCGTGTCTCTTTGATGATGTGAGCTACCCTCATATTCAATCTCCTCTTCTTCTAATTCTATCTCATTCAAACGTGGGGGCCTCAAATTACCCCCAATTTGGTCTTGTACGATCGTAGGAATCTCATCATTTCTATTTGTACCTTCGTCTCCCATCATTTTGACATCATTTGGAGTTTGGATGAGTGGTTCAGGTTCTTCCAAAACATAGCCAAAATTGGGTGGTGGTTCATCGTGTGTATCCAATTCAACAATATCTTTTCCTTCAAAGACAAGTCGTTTTCTTGCATTAAGTTGGATCACATACCACCATCTTGGGTCTATTCGATCTGGATGGAATATAATCTGCCAAAGAACAAAAAAAAATTAAGTTAGTCTTATAAAATTGATACATAAATAATTGGATTGCGAATATTAATGACATTGGAATTTTAGAGTCTCACTTGTTCGCAATGTTGTGGCAATACCAAAGTGTCATGAGAGTCCATCGATATACATTTTGTTGAGTCAATTTGAAAAAAGTTTGAGTTATTATTTCTAATCGTGGCGTTGCTATGGTAATCCTCCCAGAAATAATGCAGCCACATCCTTTTCTTTCATGGAAAATCCTAATGCTCCTAGGTGCCTGTGAACATCCTTGAATATTCTTACATAGGAGGTGATTGATTCAGCTTCTGCTACTGCCATATGTGCTAGCTCTTTCTACAAAATGATCTTGGAGGTTACTCCTACTACATGATAGAGATTCTGCAAAGTCTTCCAAACGTCTTTGGGCATTTTCAGGTCTCTGAACTGCGCACTGGCTAATCTCCCAGAGATAGGCAAATGATCAAGAACCTACTTCATTCTCTCCCACAACGATCTCCTTCTCTCCAATATGTTAACTGAGGTTTCTCCTTCAACGATTGGTTTTGTCTCAATGCTTGAGACAAGATCCCAGAGCCCCTATTCATATAGGATTAGCTGTATCTTCCACGACCATACATCATAGTTTTCTTCTTCCATCTTTTCAATCTGCCTTGTCTCCTATGTTTGAGGCATCTTCTTGACGCCACACTACTTTTCACCTTTTTGCTGATTTGATAGCTGTGATGATGATCAATCTTTCACAGAGGATTGTTCCGTACTCAATCCAGTAAAATAGAGTAAAGACTTTTATGAAGTATAGTACGCGTTATGTGGGCCCATAACCCTTGTTAAGTGTTTTAAGCATGCATTGATTAACTAATGATGCAACCAAAGGACACATACAATAAGTATAATCAAGCATGAATCTACACAATCCACACAACGGAATATTATACCGCTAAAAGGATTTCTTCATTACTCCAAAACAGTACATAGTCACTTCAGTGATCATGGCCAGTACATGCAATCTCCATACAACATCTGTTGAGTACTCAGCAAGAAGCATCTGCAGGATGCCACAACATCACACATTTATCTACTAGCTAAAAGAGCTAGCACATATGGCAGTAGCAGAAAGTGATTCAATCACCTCCTATGTAAGAAGATTAATATTCAAGGATGTTCACAGGCGAACGCATGAAAGATCGATTAGAGAGATGGGTGAGAATTGGATATAAAGCTATGGAAGAGGGATGTGGCTGCCATGAAAGAAAAGGATGTGGCTGCATTAATTCTTGGAGGATTACCATCATCTTTTGAGACAACTATTGTAGTTATAGAAGCCCAATATGCAGATGAAAAAGAAGATTTGTTGACTCTGGAGATAGCAAAGGCAAGAATTATGTAGACAAAACTAAGAAGCAAAATGGGAGGACAATCGGACCAAGAGATGGCTTTGCTTATGACATCTCAACGGAGTTAAACCCAAAATCGGCAGAAGCAAAAAGAGAAGCCACATACCAAGGGAAAAGGGAGTTTCGAAAAATGACTGAGAGGAAATGTTATGCTTGTGATTCACCAGATCATATGGTAAGAGATTGTCCAGGTAAAGCAAAAATTTAGCAAATGCAGATCAAAGAAGTGGCCAACTTAGCCGAGGAAGATGAAGAAGATGCGGAACTTGAAAAAAGATGCATGATGGCGAGGCAGAAGACTACAAGCTTGAGCATTGCAGCCTCATAGAAGCATCATTCGAGATTCTAGGTATCTAGGTCGTCCTATTAACATTTTTATGGGAAATAACAAACCCATCATAGCAGAAGGAACATGTCAAGTTCTTATTGAACTTTGTAAAACAAGAAGGGGTAGATTGATGAAAGTTTTGTACGTTCATGGAATAAGCAAAAACCTTCTTTCTATCATCAAAATGATGGATATGGGGATTGAAACTAGATTTCAAAGGGGGAACTGCCTAATCTATGTTGATGAAAAGCTGATTATAAAATGTGTTAAAGCTGGAAACCTATTTACAGTTGAATGTAATCCTATACAACAGGAGCAGGCCAATATTGCAGAAGAAAGACATGACATAGGATAATTATGCTAGCATGAAAGGTTAGGACATGCATCACACAGGAAACTAGCAAAACTAGTGTCAAAAGGAATCAATCTAGAAGGATGGAATAAAAGGAAAAAGACTAAATGCAAACAATGCAAAGTCTATCTTAAAGGAAAAATGAACAATAAACCATTTGCTAAATCTAGTGAGCATTTTAGCAAGAAAGTACTCGAGCTTGTTCATAGTGATCTCTGTGGACCCATTGAAGTATTAACTATCCATAGGGTCAACGAAATACTTTATAACGATTATTGATGATTATTCTCGATATATTGTAGTTAAGGCTATAAAACTCAAATCAGAGCCTTTGTCTGTTTTCAAAGAATATGTGACTGCATGCAAATCAAAAAAGAGACAAGTACACTAGCATTGAGAACAAATAAGAGGAGAGTATGTCAGTAAGGAATTTGAACTGTTTTGCAAACAAGATGTCATGTGCCAATCTTAGCATTCATACATCAATTCCATTCATTAAACATCAATATCATGACAATGTATGAAAATCAAGAAACTAGTCAAAATTCAAGAAACTAACTAAATCTAGCCAAACTTCACCAAAATGGATAAAGATAGAATCCATTATTCATTATTATTGATCATTTAGAAGATTAGGCCTGAAACTAGAGCATGATCATAACTCTCATGTGATTGTAGGCACATGAACCATCAACACTATCAAGAAAGCTCTCAAAGAGAAGCTTTAGGATCACCAAAAGTTCAAAAATCATAAAAGTAGAATAGCCTCCAAATTAGCATGACCGCCTCTATATATAGTGGGTCTTTGGTGCCTCTAGTTAATATTTGGGCCTTACAACCATTATTACACTTCCCGCCAATACAAATGTGGCATGGTTGTTTGTGCCTTCATATTAACAATTCCAATGACTAATTCTAGTCTAGTTTAGTTCCATGGCTATTTTGGTAATTCATTAAAATGCTCATGGGCCCATAGCATACAACACATGACACTCCCCCTACTTTAAGCATTTTTACCCTCAAAAATGAAAACTTTCGTTAAGTGTCGTGCTCCATAAGACCTCTGGCTGACTCCAAAATTGTAGGCCATCTCTTTGGGTAGGAATGATCTTCCCACGTGTTGTCTTCCGGAGGTAATCGTTTCCATTTGATCAGGTATTGTTGTATTCGTTTCTCATTTCGTAACTCTTTATCTCGTTAACCCACTACTGCCTCTGGTTCTACTTCCAAATTCCCCTCTTCAGTTATTGGTGGTAGTTCAACCACTGTTCAAACATTTTTCCCAATATGTTTCTTCAACAGACTGACATGGAACACGTTATGCATATTTGTTATGGTTGGTAAATCCAGTTCATATGCTAGTTCACCCAACCTTTTGAGGATTTGATATGGCCCATAAAATCGTGGAGATAGCTTCTCGCTCTTGGTTTTCTTTAATACTGATTGGCGATATGGTTGTAATCGTAAGCACACATAATCCCCTTCGTAGAATTCCCTAAATGATCGAAGTTTGTCCGTGTAATATTTCATCTTTTGTTGAGCTTCTCGCATATGATCCCGATTCGCCTTAAGGATGTTTTGCATGTTCTGCAATGCATCTGCTATTGCTGCCACGGTTACGTCCGCTAACTCTGTGTCAATTGGAGTTGTAGGTTCACATCCATACAATGCATAAAACGGTGTCATTCCAATCAACATGTGGGGTGTTGAGTTGTAACTAAATTCTGCCAAATGCAACCAATAAATCCATTTCGTTGGTTGGTCTGCCACAAAATGCCTCAAGTAAGATTTGAACCATTGATTTACCTTTTAGTCTGTCCATCAATCTCTGGGTGAAATATAGTGCTCAAACATAGTTTGGTCTTTAACTTTTCCATCATCTCCTTCCAAAACTGTTTAGCAAATCTTGGATCTCTGTCACACACTATTTCCTTTGGTAGTCCATGCAATTTAAAAATATTGTTAAGAAATAGTTGTGCCACCTGTGTCGCACCATAAGTATTCTTGTAGGGAATGAAATGGGCATATTTCATCAACCGGTCCACCACCACATAAATTCCATTGAATCCTCCCAATGTTGTTGGAAGAGATGGGATGAAATCCATACTAATACTTTCCCATCGTTGAGAAGGAACCGATAGTGGTTGTAACAACCCAGGTTTCTTCACATGTTCTGATTTATGAATCTGACAGGAGTCCCATTCCCTTACCAACTTGTAGATATCTTGCTTCATTCCTTGCCATTTGAAAAGGCTTTTAACTTTTTGATAGGTCTTTAGTATTCCCGAATGACCAGCACTAGGAGACGAATGTAGTTCATAAAAAATCTGAGGTACCAACTTTGAATTTGGCACTAGGACTATCCTTTTATTGTCATATACCAAAATTTTGTCTTTAAGCTGGTGACGAGATTGTTCTCCAACTTTGGGATCCGATAAGCTTTCCAAAATTTGTGTCACAGCTACATCCTTAGTATACTCATCCAAGATGACGGACTTCCAGTCATTTTCCAAAGAAATGAGGGGATTCAGTATGCATTTTTCTATCATATAACATAACTCTTGTGAGTTTTTATCTTGTTTTGTGGACATGCGATTCTCCTCTGCATCTGGGAGAACAATTATATACTCCTCTAAGGATTCGCCTGTATCACACATTTGCATTCTCCACGACCTTGATAAAGCATTAGCGGCTTGGTTCTCCTTGCCCTTGAGATATTCAATAACAAAGTCATATGCTTTAACTTGTGCCAACCATCTCTTTTGTTTATCCGTAAGCTGCTTCTCACTTAAGAAATACTTAAGGCTATGGTGATCACTTTTAATGATGAATTTCGACCCATAAAGGCAGTGTCGCCATTTTTTATAGTCAACATCTCCTTGTCATGTGTAGCATATGACATCTCCTTGTCGGTCAATTTTTGACTGTCATAAGCAATCACACCATCCTTCTGACTTAGTATGCCTCCTATTCCACTTCCATTTGCATCAACAGTCACCTTGAAAGGTAAACTGAAGTCTGGTTGTACCAAAATTGGAGCATTCACCAAGGCCTCCTTTAATTGATCGAAACTTCTCTGAGCATCTTCACTCCATTCGAATTTTCCTTTCCGTAACAAGTGTGTGAGTGTTGTTGCTTTCCTTGAAAAATTGAATATGTCGTCGATAAGAAGATGCAAATCCCAAAAATCCTCTTAAATGTCGCAAAGTTATAGGGCTCTTCCAATTTTTAACCACTTTGACCTTACGTTGATCCACCTTAATGCCATTTTTAGTCACCATATGCCCCAAATACTCAATCTCTTGTTGAGCAAACTCACATTTTGACATCTTGGCGAACAACTTATATTCCCGCAACAATTTCAAAACCACTTCCAAGTGCTGAGCATGTTCTTTTAAGTTCTGGCTATAAATCAATATGTCATCAAAGAACACCATGATGAATTTGTACAAGTATGGCCCAAATATTCGGTTCATCAATGCTTGGAGGGTAGCCGGTGCATTGGTTAAACCAAAAGGCGTAACTTTGAACTGATAATGCCCCCTGTCTGTATGGAAAGCAATCTTGTGTTGATTTTCCTCGCTTACCTTGATTTGATGATACCCAGAACGGAGATCAATCTTTGAAAACAATTGTGTTCCTTTAAGGGCATCTAATAAGTCATCGACGCAAGGGATTGAAAATCTATTCTTGATGGTAATCTTATTGAGTGCACGATAATCTATGCACATTCAAAATGTACCATCTTTCTTTTCAACAAGAAGAACAGGTGAGCTGGAGGGTGATTTGCTCAGACTAATGAACTCTTGATCAAGTAATTTCTGAACCTGTTTTTGAACTTCTTCCCTTTCTAGTTGAGATAACATGTAAGTAGGTATATTGACCGGCTTTGAACCGGGTTCAAGTTCTATGACATGGTCCATGAATCTGGTTGGAAGATCCCCTTTTGGTAATGTATTTGGAAACACATCTTTATACTTGTCTAAAACTTGCTACATCCTTGTATTTATAGGCTTTGCATCAACCTCTTCAATTTTACCCTCATCCATTTTCACTTTCAAAAGGAACATATCTACATGCTTTCGAGATATGCGTCAAGCTTGTGCGTTAGTTATCAGGCATAAATATAAACCTGATTCTTCTTTTCTACAACTCTGAATTTCAAAAGATTTTCTTGACTGTGCAAAATGCATTGTTCCCTGCTCAAAATTAAAGGTAACATCTGTAACCATTTGACACCAAGTATCATGTCGATAGGACCCATGTCAACCACATGGAAGTTTGATTTAAACTCATAGTTACCCATGTGAATCTTGGATTCTGTTGTGATTCTATCTCATTTGATAAAATATCCATCAGCAATCTGTACTCTCAATGGCTTCGGAATCTTCATGGTGGCCATATTACAACTCCTGATTGAACGACTATTGAAAAAATTCTGTGTACTTCCACTATCAACTAAAATATAAATCTGTCTACCATCAATTTTTGCTTTAATGTGGAAAGTCTTAGTAGAATGATAATCATTAAATGCGTTTAAGGACATGAACACGAGTGATGCATCCATGTCCTTCCTATCGACGCATTTCTGTCATCTCTCGTTATCAATATGCAACTCTTCATCATCAATTGAGTCACATTGACGTTCTTGCAGCACTTGAATGTCATCTTCACTCAATAAATTTTCAACTTCCTCTTCGCCTGATTGATTTTCCTCATTGGGATTTTTGCTCATGGCTGTTAATCGAATCTCTTGTTTACAAAATTTGCATACCTTCCAATGATTCTTGTTATATTTCTCCTGGCATATGAAGCAAAGCCCCAATTCTCTAAGTTTCCTCTCTTGGTCGTCCGATAGTCTCTGAATAGGTCTTGGCTTTTGATTGCCCGTCATTGTTAATATGGTTCCCTTCCCAGCAACTTCAATTCCCAGTTTATCGCCAACTTTGACTGTTGGATAATGCACAATTGTATCCTTGTTGGTGTTGTTACTTTTGTTATTCTTGAAAACTCTAGTCGATATGTTTGACTTATGAAACTGATTGGTACCAGACTGAGACTTTGGATGCCCAAACGTATTATAAGACGTGTTGATTGTAGTCATCCCTTGTTTTTGATATTTTTTTGTCGTTGAAAGATATTTATGTTCATGGATCAAAGCTAACTGCATTGCTGAATCCAAACTTGTACATCTAACTGCTTCCACATTAGCTCCAATTTGAGATTGTAACCCATGGATATATCGGTGTAAATGTGCATTTTCTTCCAATTTGACCTTAAGTGTTAATTGCCAAAATTCATGATTATGATCTTGGACTGAGCCCGTTTGCTGAACTAAGAACCAACGTTGAAAGAACATTTTCTCCAGAAATGGATTCAAGAAAACCCTAGTACACAATTGCTTGAACTACAACCAATTGTAGATCGTTGGTTGAACATGTGGATCACCCTCAACTTTCTTCCACCAAACATAAGCTAGACCCTCGAAGTGTAGTAAATCATAAGCAATCTTCGCTTGTTCAATCATTGAAAATAATTGGAGATATTTATCCAATTTGTGTAGCCAGTCTTCACATCTATATTATTGGTGTTTCCACTGAAGTTGGGCATGAAGATTTTATCTTTAAAATCGTTAACATCTCTCTTAAACCCTTGTTTCTTTTGAGCACGATCCATAATACTCATGTGAGTATTAAAATTTACAGCACTCCGATAATGAGGTGGCAATTTGTTGTATGACTCGCGCTCTTGTAGTACCCATCGTTCTAGATCTTGAACAGCCACACCAGCAGGGAGAAGTCCAGAAGCTTGAAGAAAAAAATCGTTCGGTGTTGGAGCAGTTGGTTGCAACCAAATTGGTTGATCCTCACATAGTTGTTGTTTTCCCTTGTTGTTTCACAATGTCTCTAGACTACCTTGACCTGGAATTTCGGATGTTGAGGCATTCAGAAATGATGAAGGATTTTGACCTTGATGAACATCTTGTTTTTGTAGAGTAGCACTCATCACATTTTCAAAACGTGACATCATCAACTCTAACATTTTCTCCCAACGTCGCTCCGAGCTTTCCTGAATCTGTTGCCATGCTAGTTTATTCACTTCGGTGGTGTCTTGTATAGCAGTTAAAACTATGGTTAATATTTTCTCTGTTCTAGCTGGATTTTCTATAGCCAAAATTTCTTCAGTATTACTAGTTCTTTTCGTGCCATTTAATTGAACTCAATGTAATGACCACTATTTTCCTTTTACAGCATTGAAATCCAATGTCACACAGAAGTGATATGCAAAATATTAAAAGAATGTAGTATAAAATGGAAACAAGTTAAGAAATAAGGGGTCCTATAAAAATATTAAAAATACAAGTAATGATGACAAAATGAAAAATTATGAAGATCCTTGTGGCTATATAGACAAGACTCCAAGTGTTCCTTAATCCTAACATTAGCGTGACGAAGTATATGCTGATCAAAGTATTTTTCCATGCTAGATGCCACTACATGGCATGCCATTGTTAGTTGCCTATGGACGACTACAAATGTGATGCTTGCACTGCAAAGAACGGATTCTACAAGTCTTGCATGTGTGTGATCTATAGAAAACTTGGTTTTGATGCGAACACATTTCAATGGATTGAGTGTGCTTTTTGCTCTAACTGAATTCACACAAACTATGCAATTAGGGTTTTTAATCATGTTAACCAAGTCGAATGGGTTCTCCCTCATGGAATTGACTTGCTTTGTTACCAACCAATCACAAAGCAACACATGATGCAATGACTATAATCAGAACATGCTTGTAACCTCTCTTGGTTACATAGGGTGCTATTGCTAAGAACACTCCTCATTCTTTCAACTACATACTTTTTTTATTATTTTCCCATGAGGAAGGAGGAACTTTATTTGATTGAGTTCATCATGACTGAGTTTGGTATTTCTAGAAACTCAATAGTTGGTCTTTGCAGTACAAATACATGGAAGCTAATGTGGACATATGTTTGTGCCTGTGACCTATGTTCTTTGCTATACACACAATATACATTGACTCGATCGGTTTGTCTATGAGCCTTGGCCTCTTTGTATCTCGAAATCCACCTTTGCATTTCTTCGCTATTAAGAATGCAAAACTTACTCACCTTCTCCTTGAAGGACTCATCCATTCTCATGATTGCTCTTTTTCTTTGAGGAACTTCCCCCACAACACGCTCATCATCCTTATTAATCAAAAACGACAAATAAAAGGATCGCTATGAGCAAGGAATTTCGTGATATAAACCATGGACTCTTGCGCTAACCATCCTTTTGCCATGCTACCCTCATGCCTTGCTCTTTGTCTTACGAAGTCTTTTAATGTTTTCATGAATCGTTCCACAACTACACATATCAGTGTTTTGCCACGCAACGCTGCCACGCAAACCCGATAGTTAGCCAAAATTTTGACATTTTTCTTTTGCGTGGCATTGGAAAGATAGTTTATTCCCCTGTGCACGATAAGTTTTCTTTCTTGTCATTCGACTTATTTTTATTCGATTCTATTCAACCTATCTTTTCACACCTCTTTCTAACATGGTATCAGAGCGTTGATTCTTCAAGGCCTAATACTTTATTGGAGCGCAAGCTCTTGATATCTTTCACAATATCAAATTATTCTTCAGTCGAATCAATTTGTTTCGGTATCAGAGAATTGATTTCCACAACACGGTATCTCTCTTAACGTCGACAGACTAAAGTTCCAGATGGATTCTCAAAGTGAAGCCGATCTTATTGTAGACAAGCTGAATGGATCCAATTATCATTTATGAAAATTTAAGATGAAGACCTTGCTAATCGCCAACGAGTTGTGGGATGTTGTTATAGAAAGTGAAGCCTGAAGATGACACAGACGAGTCGAAATGGAAATCGAAGGATGGTAAAGCTTTTGCACTTATTATTCTCAATATATCAAATACTCAGATTGTCCATATAGCTGAAGCCAGCACTTCGAAAGAAGTTTGGGACATCCTGAGCTCACTATATGATGTGAGAGATGTGACCACCAAGTTACATCTTTGAAGGGAATTCTTCACACTCAAGATGTCGAATAATGATTCTCTCCAGAATCATATCAATCAATTTGAAAATCTCTTGCAACAGATGGCCGCTGTTGGATCAATCATAGACGATCAAGATGCAACTATGACATTGATCTCAAGTCTGCCCTCTACATATGAGAACTGGGTGATGATCATCATGACACACTTATATTTAACTCTTACCAGAGTTATCACTATGTTGCTGCAAGAAGATAATCAAAGAAGTCAAGACACTTCGTCAACCTCTTCGTCTCATGCTCTATATGTCAACAAGGGCTCAAAACGATAGAAGCAAAAAAGCTCCAAGCAGTCTGCATCGAATCATAAATAGACTCAAAGTCAAGAACAATCATCAAATCCACATTCATTGAAGAAGAAGATGTTTTGCAAGTATTGCAAACACAATAACCATGAGATCCAAGATTGCCGAATTCTCAAAGCGAAGAATGCAGCCAAGCAACCTGATCAACACGCAACTACAGTTACAACATCTTCTGAAGTCGAAATGGACGAAGGCGCTTTTATGGTCAAACACAAAAACGCGAATCCGGATGATTCGTGGTTTTTCCATTTTGGAGCTACTCACCATATGACCAATCATCGTGAGATTTTCCATTCCTATACGCCGCCTTACATCATAAAGAAGTATGTTCATCTTGGTGATGATAGCACTCACACTATCGAAGGTGAAGGTACTGTAAGATTGAGGTTCCTCAAACTACTGTCAAAAGTCTTGTATGTTCCTAAACTCTCTACAAATCTTTTATCAGTAAGTAGAATTACAGATTTAGGTCATAAGGTGGAGTTTGAGTCTGATCAATGCAGAATTATTGATAAGAGTAATAAGATCCTTGCACTCGATAAGAGGCATGGATATTTATATAGATTGGCCGTTGTTATTCTAATACTAGTCAAGCCTTGAAAACCTTTGTTCTTGTCAATAAAGCATTACTATGGCATCATCGTTTAGGACACTTGAATTATGCATCTGTACCAAACATGTCCAGACAATCCCTAGCACTTGATCCCAACTATCCAACCGACAAAGTCAACCTCCCGGTTTGTCATAGCTGCATCCTTGGAAAGCAAACTAGGATTCCTTTTAGTTCGAGTCATAAGCATGCAACAAAAGGTCTGTCAAATGTTGTTCATTCAGATATATGTGGACCTATACAAACTTCTTCATTGCTAGATGAAAAGTATTTCATTAGTTTTGTTGACAAATTTTCAGAAGAACAACTGTTTACTTCATTGAGAAGAAATCGGAGGCTTTCATCAACTTTTGACAATTCAAAGAGCATGCAAAACTAGCAAAAGAATCAAAGCACTGAGGTCCGACAACGGGGAAGAATACATCTCCATCAAATTTCAGGATTACTGCCTTAACAATGGCATTGAGCAACAATATATTACCTCCTATTTGCCTCAGTCAAATGGTCTTGCTGAGAGAAAGAACAGAACCTTAGTCGAATCGGCAAAGAGCATGTTATCACATGCGTCACTTCCAAAGTCCTTCTGGACTAAAGCTGTTTCAATAGCAATCTGTATTCAGAACAGATTTCCTACTAAAGGTCTCTCAGACAAAACACCATTCGAAGTTTGGATAGGTACCAAACCTTCTTTATCGAACTTAAAAGTTTTTGGATGTATTGCTTATGCATAGATTCCTCATGATCTCAGGAAGAAGCTCGACTTCCAGAGTATCAAATGTATTTTTATCAGCTACACTACTTCAAATCAAGCTTAAAAGTTGTTCGAAGATATTCACTAGCCGGGATGTCATCTTCATTGAAGATTAGTTAATTGACCTCAAAGGAAAAGGCAAAGCCCATGTAGCCGACTTGTCTGACTCGTCCAACATATTGAACTTCGAGGTTCCTTAGTTGACTATCCCTATTGAAGGTCCAATCTCATCTACTCTCGACGATGGCGAGTCTGAAGATGATGATGTTGCAGTTCAACAACTACAGTATGATGAAAATGATCAACTTTCTCTATTCTCTAGAAGATCATCAAGAACTAGCAGACCACGTATCAAGTATATCAACAAGTCTGCAGCCTACCTTGTTCAGGAGCCGACGACTGTTGAAGAGGCACTCAGTCAGTCTGATTCCGATCTTTGGAAAGAAGCTATGGATAAAGAGATTCCATCACTTATCAAGAACCAGACATGGACTACTGTTGAATTTCCTACTAGCAGAAATGTAGTTGATTGCAAATGGATTTTCAAAGTCAAGTACAAAGCAGACAGAAGCATTGATAGAAGAAAAGCGCGACTTGTTGCCAGAGGATTTTCTTAGGTACATATCTTAATGGAGTTATTGAAGAAGACATATACATGGTGCAACCCAAAGGTTATATTATCGAATGTAAACACAATTATGTATGCAAACTCCATAAGGCACTTTATGGCTTGAAGCAATATGCTTGAGCTGGGGTCAAACGATCAATACTTTTCTTATTGATCATGGCTACACACCAAGCTCTTCAGATTCGAATGTTTATTTCAAGACAATGCAGTAGTCTTTTATCATTATAATCTTATACGTGGACGACACATTGCTTTTCGGCAACAGTATCGATCTGATAAAAGAAGACAAGACAATGCTATCTTTTGAATTTGACATGACCGATCTGGACGAAGCTCATTTCTACCTTGGTATTCAAATCCACATAGACAAAAATAGAAAGTTGATTTACATTACTTAGTAGAGGTACATCTACAATATTTTAGTCAGATATAATTTGGTTAATTGCAAGTTAGCTCTCTCACCAATGGAACCAGATCTCAAATTGTCAAAGGACCAGTGTCCTCAAACAATTCAAGAGAAGGAGTAGATGCATGAGTATCGTTATCATTCGATAATAGGATCTCTTATGTACGCAATGATCTGTACCAGGCCAGACATAGCTTTTGCAGTCAGCTCCTTAAGTCAGTTTATGAGTAACCTTGGTATAACACATTGGAAGGTGCTTATCAGAGTCATGAGATATCTTTGAGCTACTATGGACTTTTGCATTTGTTATGGAGCAATCGACAACCACAAACACAATTTACTCAGTGGTTATACAGATGCAAGTTGGGCATGAGATGTAGACACTCGTAAATCCGCTTCTAGATTTATATTCTTCCTCAACAATGGTCCTATATCTTGGAACAGTCGCAAGCAATCTTCGATAGCTCTATCTTCTATAGAATCAGAGTACATCTCAGCCTCACAAGCTGCAATTTGGTTGAGAAACTTACTCTCAAATATCGGTCTGAATAAATATGCCCTAACATTATTATTTTATGATAATCAAAGTGCCATCGCCTTATTGGCCGACCCTAGGTTTCATTCTAGGAGTAAGCGCATTGAAATTAAGTATCAGTATGCCAGAAGCAAAGTTCTCGACAAAGAGGTCAGATTGCAATACTATCGAATGCAAGATATGACAACATATATTTTTACCAAAGCGTTAAGCTTGGATACACATGGAATTTTTTGTGCAGAACTAAGCATTCATGGATTCAGATTAAGGGGGAGTGTGGGATTATTCTCCTACTAATCGACTAATCGACATTTTAATCTTCGTCCAATTTTTATCCAGACCTGCAGATTTCTTTCTATTTCAACACTGTCTACAAAACTACTCGAAAATGGCTCATAGGTGGTTCCAACATGTCGGACATCATCGACAATCTTTATCGGGCATGGTCCACCGATGAATCTTGTCGGTTGATTGGCAGTTAACGTTCCACTTCAATTGAAGCTAAAGACTTGTCTTAGTCTTATAGCAAATAAATTTCCAAGAATTACCAACGGAATAAATGCCAGTTCAGTTTGGATGGATGCTAGCTCACTATCCATAATGATTGCGACCTAATTAGCTGTCCTGTTATTGGACATTGTCGCATTTGCTTAGTATAAATAGTTGCTCATATTTCTACTTCATAATGCGATCAAGAGATCAACAATGTCTTTGAAGCATAGTTAGTATCTCTCTCAAGCTTTCAAGCTTGAACACTCTTGAGCATTCTAGCTCAGTTCTTTAGAGTTGATTTAGAGTTTGTTATTGCGCTTACGGCTTATTAGCGGAAGTGCTTAATTCAGACATAGTTACAGTTAGTTAGAGATAACTTAGAGTATGCAATTTTGATCCGCAATTATTTTGTGCTCATTTTCATTCTGATTTGATTCTTTTACTGAATCTATCCTTTATTGCATTCAGTATCATGTCAGTATGAATGCTTCTCTGTAACTTCTTGTAACTGATAATCTCTTACTATTCAATGCTTTAATGTTTGGCTACGTAATCATTGTAGTACTAATGATTTCAAAGTTAGTTACTATAAGATGGAATATGATTTCTATCACTATTGTTTTGTTCAAAATTGATAGGCATAGTCATGCATAGAGAAGGAGAAAGATAGTTTATTTCACTGTGCACAATAATTTTTCTTTCTTGTCATTCGAATTCTTTTTATTCGATTCTATTTGACCTATCTTTTCACACCTCTTTCCAACAATAATAAGCAAGACATTTGAAGATGAATGCTCCTCAGTCTCCACCTCTCTTAGTGAACATAACCGACATATCATATCATCTCGTGGGGTACCTTGGAAACGTCCAGTCTCAATCTCAAGCTGATGTGAAGATACTCTAAACTGTCCCAATGTAGATCTCAAACAATGTGATAACCCAAAGTCTAAGTACTGCAGCTGGACTGGAAAGCTCAATACCTCAAGCTCTAAGAAATGAGTTCAATAGAAGTCAGGTTTAACACCCAATTGTCCCTGCCATGTATCTCGAAGATAATTTTGATAAATGTATTTCTTGATATACTCATGGGTGCCTGTTGGAAGGTCAGAGATGGTGATACCAAGTGAACTCAAGAGGCGAGTAGCCTGGAATACCAAGAAGAATGGAAACCCAGACTGTGAAGGTGCATCAAAGAGGTAACCGCCATTAACGTATATATGTCAGGATGAAGCATTAAGGCTCTCTGAATATACATGATGTTCTGAAGAGAGCATCAACTAACAATGGAGGAACTGCACACTCGTAATGATATGGTGTGGTACCGATGACTTAACTCGTATCATCCGAGAAAGCATAGGGATTTGTAGTCATGATATACTAACCCAATCAGAGGAGGTAAGGCATATAGACCAAGTCTCAGCTGAATAGAGTATTGTAGGAGTGACCATAATTGTTGAAATATAATGCCTATTTTGCCCCTTTCGGCTTGTATACTTGCAACTTGTAAGTTGTGCATAAGACATGGGGGTAAATATTTATGTACATAGTACACCTCACTTATGCTAATTAGGCAAGTAATGACAATTAGCTTAAAGACCCAAGTGGGTCAGAGCTAGAATAAGAAAGACGCCACCTCTATGCTTTTCATGCTATTTGAAGCCCTAGGCATGGAGGGGTTTCCACGGCCTCCTACTCTTTTACTAATCATTAGCTGGTGTGAACTTTGAGTTCTCTTTGTCTTGTTTTTGTCTTCTACTCCATAGTTGGTTTTTGAAGCTTTCATAGTGTGCTTACTATGTTGTTATGATACTCCATAGCTAGGCCTTGGATTTTGTCAATAATGTCAAAAAGGTGACACTTACTAGGAGCATTATGAATACATCTCCTAAAGCAAAATCTCTCTAGCTGGACCAAGGACGCATGGCCCTTCCATAGGCGACAAGGCTGCATGTCTCATACTAAAAATAGGACCACTGAAAAGCACCCCCAGGTAGGTATAAGATGAAACGACCTCTAGAGGCTGATCCTCAAAGAAAGCTCTTGTCTCAGCATAAAGGATCTGGATGTATTGAAGACCATAACTTTGGACTTCGAGATGTTCACTTGTAATTCCCACTTAGCACAAAATGTATGTAGACTCTCCAAGTGTCTCTATAGTCCCTCCCTGGTGATAATGGAGCTATATCATCAGCCTACAAAAGTATAGCAATCAAGATATCACCAAGGTTACAACCTAGACCATCATCACGACCGATAACATCCTCAAGTTCATCAATGTATAATCTAAATAAAGTAGGTGATAAGGAACAACCCCGTTTCACCCCAATAGTGCTCAACACTGGATCTGAAATGTCAAACTCTCCTCTGAAACAACCTCAAACTCTCTCATTTAGTGGCATAACTGCCATAACTGTATTTGTGGATAAGTCTAGTCTCGCAATCTCTGAATAAGCATGGATTCAAAGCTTTCCTGAAATCAACAAAGCAACAATAAACTCTCTCCCGTCTTTGCTTGGCTTGCTCAATGATGGAACAAAGTGTAAGGACGTGATTAGTAGTAGAGTAATGAGCTCTGAAACTCGCTTGACCCATAACATGAAGCCTCCTAGACTCTACCTCTGTACTCACTACAGACTGAAGGATGGTCCCATAGAGTTTTGCAATGACATGTCGAATCATGATGGTGCAGTACTTATCAAGTTTCATGGGATCACCGCTCTTGTGGATAGGATGGATGATATTGGTGCACCAGGAGGAAGGGAAACTAGTGATGACAACGTGGTTAAGCAGATCGGCAAGTATGGCTGCCAATGTCTCAGGAGCATGGATAAGAAGTTCATATTTTAAATCTTTGACTTCTCGTGTACGGTGTATTCTCATTGACTTGATGGCTGCAAGGACCATATCAAACGTAAAAAGAGAGAAATCAGAGGGTCTTGGAGAAATGATAATGGGAGTGTCAGTAGGGATAGTCTACATAGTGGTGGCATAGTTAGTCCAAGTGCAAAGATGTGTGTGTGTGTGTGTGTGTGTGTGTGAGAGAGAGAGAGAGAGAGAGAGAGAGAGAGAGAGAGAGAGAGAGAGAGAGAGAGAGAGAGAGAGAGAGAGAGAGCTTTATTAACTTGTACATGCAAAAAGGTACATAAGACCAATGTGAATACATCTCAAGTATGATATCATCTAAGGGAGTGTAAATATGTCTCCAAAGCACCAAATAAGTCGGTATCTGAAACTAGATAGAAAAGCTGATACAATATACCGAAGAGATCGCCTCACATATCAGAGGGCCGTGACGTAGGATAGAATAGGCTAGTTGAGGCCAACTAGTGTCTTGGTGGGACAAGTACCCCTGGGCTACAAACATTGAATTGAGACTCCTCTCACAGGATTGCACTACGCTAGCTTTTGAGAGGAATTGGAGCATCTACTCCCTCATACACACCAAGAAGAGAGATAGGCTCTCCACAAGTTTCTACTAGGAGATGTCATCCCAGTTAGCACCGCTCTCATATTTAATTTTTAGTTGTCATAAGTGTGCAGCTTATTGTATATCTAACTTTCAAGAAACATTTGAGGTAAGATTGTTGATCTTTTCTATTAGTCAACATGCCTATCTTTCTTCTCATAATGGCTCAATTTTCATTGTCTTGTAAATTTGTATATTGAATGCCTCCCCGAGGCACATTGTTTGTATTTGTTTTAAAACAATTGAGCAGTATAGAAAGTTGTAGCATAACAATGAAGCTTTTGCATAGTCAATAGGCTACTTTTGTGACGAGCTTCACTCCATCAAAATTTTGCATAGTTGTTTAAATTATATAATGGTCTCATAGGAACAACGTTGTGTTCAAGCTTTGAACTTGCTTCAATTAGATCGAAGGATGTGAAATTTTTCAGTTTTGGCATGCATGCAATCCGAGCTCTGGAGGCGAAGGGAGTGAAGTACGAGTTAATAGAATCCAATAAGCGTATGTAGATCCAGATAAATTTCTTGAATTTTGTATGTTTGTCCAGACATTGTCCAATTGTGTGCCATATATAGTTGTTACCTTTTGGAAGGATAGGTGTATATCATGTTGCAACATAAGAGATGCAAGTTTCTGGAAATTTTTGTTTATGCTTAATACATCAATATTCATGTCGCCAATTACAACAACTAGTGTGGTTTTGCAAATATTGTGTTTAGGTGTTCAGTAAATGTAGAAATACTAGAATTTGGTTGTCTGTATATTGCAATTATGTGTAGATTGTAAATTTTTTAGTAAATGTAGTATGAATAATTTCGGTGTGCAATATATTAAATAACTGTATGTGTTCAAGGTGTTCAGTTTTACGATACAATATTGTTGATCCTATAAAGGCATAATTGTCAATGGCTTCAAAGGTTGTTGGAAAATAAAGTTTGTGATGATGAGTCTGTGTTTCTTGTAAACATAATATGTGTGATGTCGTTAGATTAAAACTGTGCATAATACTAGAAACAATTGCACATCACTCGGCTAATGCACCTCTTGTGAAAATGGGGATGGTATGAAGGGAAACATAGTTCTATCATTTTCTCTTTTAAACGATATTTTCTAACTTCTCAAGACTTACTAGAAAATGACTGTTTGGTTTTCTTTTTTAGGTCTGAAGAGTGATTGATGAGAAAATTCTCTACAACGAGCATAGAGTCCTAATGGAATGAAACACAAATATGTAAAGTGTGTCTTAATGAATTTACCGTTTAGGAGTACAAATGAGGATGAAATATATTTTACTCCATTGTTCTACATATTGTTCAAGCTCCCCTTGGAACCCAAGATGCATTGTTCCACATGTTGCAAAACCTTATATAAAGTGCAAAGCTGAGTTTTTAGCTTTAGTTTGATCATTGAGGCTTATGCACTAGAAAAGCCTTAAATATCACTAGGGTTTGAGCCAAAGTTGGTATGCATTTGCAACGGGGACATGATGATTTTTTCAAGAGGCACTTCGACGAGTTGTTTTAGCAAGTAGAATGTTTATGGACTATGTTTTGATAAATGGATAGGAATGCAAGGATCTCCGTTCGGTCAAGTAGTCCTAAATTTACAAGGCATGACCACTTTTTATGCACTGAAATCTTTCAACTAGTCGTTAGCTGCAAATTTTCCTTGTTCTTAACACAAAGGTTTCAATAAATGGAGAACTGAGTTACATATTTTAAACCATTTTGGAAAATTACGTGTCATGTCATCAAACTCTTTTTCAAAATTAGCAGATGTTGAAAAGTTTATATATAGTAGCATCATCAATCAAGGCAAATATATTTGCTCACACTGAGCACAGTCCTCCTCATGTCTTACGCCAGACTCTGCTGTTTTTAAAAAGGTCTTTGCTTTTATCTCAGTGTTAATGTTAGAGTTACTGTATTATGGAAGGAGCCGGGCACAGGCCATTCTACCCGATAAGGATTTCCAAAAAAATTTGGGCAAGGCTTGGAGGGGCCGAGCCTAAATTTTTTTGGAAAGTCGAACCGGGTAGAATGGCCTGTGCCCGGCTCATTCCATTGCGTAATGGAGTCTTTGACTTTTCCACATGCCATTTACAAAGCATAATTAGCAGTGTGGGTTTTTTTGGACCAATGAGAAACTGCCACGTGGCAGTCTGACGCGGACTGACGCGCAGTCTAACGCGCGTTTGGAATGTGCTTCAAAATTTTGAATTTAAAAAAAAAAAAATCCAGTGACATTTTATGATTTTTTAAAAACTCAAAAATTGAGCGTAATTAGCACAAAGAATCCATTAGGTTAGTGTTAATGTTAGAGACATTGAGTAATAGGTTGGGAACTAAGAAAATTCGCATTACCCATGGCACTATAGAGTAAAAGCTTGTCTTCGATGAAGTTCAGCCTACTGGCACTGGATAATTGTTTTGTTTTATTGATCAAGGTTGCTCTACTAAAAAATTGCTGAGATTTGCTGCAAAGCCAAATGTAAAAGAAGAAGAATACTTACCAACTGGATATCTTCACATGATATTTTTCTCCTCCCTTCACAGTAATGGATTTTTGGTGACTATTCTGCCCATTTATGAACAAATTAAAAAGCAGAATAGTCACTTGTTTTTTAAAAAAAAAATTTAGTGCAGATTTTGCCTGCGTCTGCCACGTGGCAGCATCGGATTGGTCTCAAAATTTTTTAGTGCTGATTCTGCTTGCACCTGCCACGTGGCAGCTAAGGATTGGTTTAAAAAGGGTCCAAAAATCCAGTCCGCAATGGAAGGGGCCGGCCAGAGGCCATTCTGCCCGGTTCAAATTTTTTTTGTTCGGATTTTGGAAATCCGCCATTCTGCCCGGTTCAAATTTTTTTGGTTCGGATTTTGGAAATCCGCCATTCTGCCCGGCCCTTCCATAATAAGTTTTGGTTGGTTGCTCAAGCATAACCGAGCGGACGAAACTTTGTTAATGTTTTCATTTTGTGAAGACTGATGTTGTTGTAAATCTGGTTGCTGTTGCGCTTGAGTTTGCTGGAATTGTTGTTGATCGTGTTATACTGTTGGCAATGGTTGCTCCTGAGGCTACGACACGAATTCAGACGAGCACGAGTATAATATTCTAATAAATATTGTCATCAACCACCAAGAGCAAACGATCTTACCATTAGTGTGACAACGTCGACTATAGAGAAAGAGAACTTTTCGTGTTAATCCCAATGAGCTTTGGCTTCAAACAGGTTCAAGTTTATTTTGTTTTCGAGTTCTTTTGGTGGACGAGCCGTGCACTTGTTCCAATGGGATGATGTTGAAGCTTCGAAGTCTCTCTTCTGATTAATAATTAAAAGCTTGTTGTTTCTTTCAAACGTAGTGGCATGTAATGCTTTATTTAGCAAGTCCAAGATGCAGAAGAATCAATGGAACGAAAATTGCGTCTGAAAAATGGTGATCAAAATTGAACGAAGCTAAAGGTTTTTCGCATATAGATTAGAATAAGGTGCCTTTAAAAAGCGCTGACAACATTTTATGATGCTACAGAGGTTGTCGCGCTAACGTGGTGAAATATTCTCGAAGCTACAGAAATCTACTGTTTGAGACCTCTGTTTGAAATCGACTAATGATTTCCTGGGATATTAAAATACTACTGTGGTTAGTAGTAAATCGCAATATGAGCATATGGTGCATATCCTTGAGATGCTTAGCCTTTTCCTGATTTTCAATCGGAGCATCCAAGTGAGTGATTTCGGGCAAAAAATCAGATCCACGGACCATGGATCTCAGGAAGCAGATAGCACCTGAATGCAACAGTATCTTTCTTCTGATAATGCTACTTGGACTCATTACTCCTCTGCCCAGACTCCAGACTCCGGATCAGCTACAGACAAAAAACGATCTCCAAGCAGTAGAATCTGGTCATGAAACGCGTCCATCCTAGTGCTTTAGTAAATTTTTTTTTCATTCAAAAACCGAAATCCCCGCCAAAAAACGTTCAGTTTGAACAGATTACAATGATCTGGATCAAGCAAAAGTTGAGGTAGTCCTAGCCACACATCCTCAAGTTCAAGATTTGAAGCAACGAGATTGGATTACACCAATGTAGCCGCAGCACTCCAGGTTCAGTCTATCCGATTTGAAACAGAGCAATGGAAATGATTGAAAGACTATAGTCGTTCATAATGTAGAATGTCGAACAGGCAGTGCGGCGGAATCCAGGCATTTCGCATGCAACAAGAATCCTAAACTGAAATGCATATCAGAACAGAACAAAGATGACCGCATCCATCGACGACAAACGTTTTCAGAATAGGAAAGAATAGGAAAGAACATGATGGACATAAAATAGCAAATGCCCGGCCAGTTGTGAAGCTCCCAATAATAATTACTATTTCGTAAATATTTAAAAAAAACAATAAAAAAAGAAGGAACAAAAAATGGAAACCAGCACGCATAAAAAAAAACTAACCAAGTTTCAAAAAAACCCGCGTGTCCAACTCACAAAACTTGGAAACATAAATAACAAACATTTATTTATGTTCTATGAATTAAAACCCAAGCACGTCAAAGTTGGAAATGAACTAGTAAATGAATGCTAAGTCCTCATTCCAAAGCAAGGCACGGCCAAAAACTAATAAAATTGGTAAAAGATGAATTTTACAATTGGGGTGTTTGTATTTGTCGGGTTTTGGTGACTTTCTCCCAATACTCTTATTTTCGAGAGCGAGAGCGAGAGAGAGAGAGAGAGAGAGAGATATGGCTGTCGCGGGACAGGACATAGGATGGGTGGGGAAGAAGCCGCTGAGGCGCCTGGGAGGCATGGCGGATGCGCTCGCCATGGCAACGGAGCTGGGATACTCAGTGCCGCAGGTAGGTGTCTCATACATAGATAACTTGGTTGCAACTCATTATTCCGCCAGAAGACATAGGATAGAGGGGCTATTGTTGATTGTGCTTGTTTGTTTGTTGGTTTGAAGGAGGATGCAATTGCAGTGCAAAACGGATCGGCATTGGGCGGAAGTGACAAGAGTGAGGCACTAGTTCGTGTATTAAGAGAACTCACGTCCGTTCAACGCAATCTGGCAAATCTTCAGGTGGAGCTGCAAGGGCGGCAGGTCAGCTCTTCACACCTTAGACACACAATGAAGTATAGTTGCTTCCTCATGCTTTCCTATACTTTTGTGAACCATAGTGGTATAATACTGCTCAATGTTGGATCAAGAAAAAATCACTATAAATTTGGCAGGCAGAATGCTCTTTTTCGTTTTTTGGTTTATGTCCTCCTCTAGTCTTCCAGAACTCTATCTAAAATCACCGGATCTGCTTATTTAGATCAAAAGAGGCCCTGTCGCTTGAAGTTACATTTTGAAAGAACATGTAATGGGCGGAGCTGGCCGAGTTAGTGTTTGAATCTTACATTTGTTCTAACCTGGTTTAACCAAAGATACATCATCTTTCTTGAAAGAGCCGTTTGAAAAGAAGACAGACACAGATGGAAGAAAACCAAAAAACAGAGCACAAGAGATGATAAACAAAATGTACTAACTTCTTCATTATCTTATGCAGATATATGTACATTGCAGAGGCTACGTGAGGCTCAAGAGGCCTTCTAAGTTAAGCCTAAATCTACTCAACTGCCTACCAATAACATTGCTAACATTTAGCTCTAACCTAACACCTAACTAACTGCCTACAAATCAGCTTTTGTGGCTGACTCTGCACCAACAGCTGGTTGGTGAAATGGTTGAATGCTTAACATTCCCCTTCAAACATTTAAGCTGCAGTTTGTGGTTGACCAAAAATGCCCATAGCTTGTCTATGTTTGAGAAACTCATCTCTTCCAAGAGCCTTGGTCAGTGAATCTGCTATCATGTCCTTACTCGACATATAATCCACATGAATCACTTTGGATTCCACTAGACTTCTCACAAAGTGATACTTTGTTGGAATGTGTTTTGACCTATTGTGAAAGACAGGGTTTTTGGCCATTTTGATGATACTCTGGTTATCAATCCACATTTTGATTGCTTGCTTTTGTTCTTGACCAATGTCTTGAAGCAATTCTCGTAACCAAAGTACATCTTTTGCTCCTTCTGCAAGAGCAACATATTCAGATTCTGCTGTTGACTGTGCAACTATGCTCTGCTTCCTGCTAATCCAGCCAATAGGCCCTCCGCATTATTGGTAACATCAACCTGTAGTAGATCTTGCATGCTTGTTTGTGCCATAACTTGCATCTGTATATGCCTGCAAAATGAAATTCGCTCCCCCTGAATAACATACTCCAAAATTAGCTGTACCCTTGAGATACCTTAAAATTCGTTTTGCCATCAACCAATGCCTATCAGTGTGACAGTCATTGAATTGACTCAAGAGAATCACTGCAAAACAAATATCCAGCCTGGTGGAACACATCAAATACATGAGACTGCCAATCAATTCCCTGTATGGATGACTCCCCCTTGGAAATTCATGTTGAATTTCAGAGAACAAATTGATACCTTTTTCCATAGGTGCAGCTACTGGAAATGCATCCTCCATACCAAATCCGTTCAGCAACATATCAACATACCTCTTTTGACTGAGATGCACTTTTTGTCTGCTCTTGTCACGAGTTATGTGAATTCCCAGAAAGAAGCGAGCTTCTCCCAAATCGACCATGTCGAATCTTTCAGCTAATTGCTTTTTCACTGCTAGAATTTCGCTGTTGTCTCCTGTGACTAGCATGTCATCTACATAAAGTGCAAGAATACACATTTTACAAATGCGAATGTAAATATTGGTGTCTGCTGTACTAGGTATAAAGCCTTCCTGTTTTATGACGGTATCAAATTTCTTGTACCATTGCCGAGATGCTTGCTTAAGACCATAAATGGCCTTATGAAGCTTACAAACCAGATGTTCCTTTCTTGGTTCTATAAATCCTTCCGGCTGTTGCATGTCAATATCTTCCTCCAACTCACCATTGAGGAAGGCAGTGCACACATCCATTTGGTGGATTTCCCAGCCCATGTGTGCTGCTAATTGCTGCCATGGCCTCATCATCATCAAGATCTAGTTCATAGAGATTTTCATTACGGAAGCCTTGTGCGAGCATATGCCCAACCACATACGCATCTTTGGAGAAAAAGGAAACTGTTTTGTTATCAAAGACCACCTTCAAACCTGCATCAACCACACGAGCAATCGAAAGTAAACTCTTCCGCAACTTAGGCACAAGCAATGCTCCTGGAATCTTCACAATATCTCCATTGAAAAGCTTCAGTTGCAAATTACCTACTCCTTCAGAAGAAGCCTAACTATGGTCTCCAAGCAAAATTGTCCCTTTTCCATTCTGACGATCTCTCAAAAGGGCTTCATCCCTGAGCATGACAATTGATGCAGCAGAATCAACAGTCAATATCTTCTTCTCTATTGCTGCCATGCACTGGTTCTCAGTTGATGGTACTGTAGCTATGTATAGTTCTCCCTTACTTTGTGACTTCCTTCGCCTTCTCCTTGGACATCTTGCATTCAGCTTCGTAGTGTCGAAACTCGAGACACCTCCTGCACTGACCTTTCTTGGCGAATCTCTTTTTCTTTTTGCCTTGCTGCTTGGAATCACCATCTTCCTTGGTGACTTGAGATTTCTTCTTGCTCTGAGACTTGCCTCCTTTTGTGTACAATGCCTGTTCGAAACTTGGTTGTCCAACACCACGTTCCTTACGCATTAACTCCACTTGTAGCAAGTCTTCAACTGTCTCATCCCATGTATCGTTCCTTTTCAGCATCAAGTTCTGCACCGTACTTTCCCATGAATACGGCATTGACTTCAATAACTTAAGTCTCTGACTGACGTTGCTAACTTGATGTTCTGAACCTCCAGCAGCTAAAAGATCAAAAATTTCTTTGAACTTGTTAATATGTGTCTTCAAATCTTCACCTTCAACAAATTTCAAAGTGTCTAGCTGACTCTCAAGCCGCATGACCTCCATTGCTGTATGGGGACCATACTTATGCTCCAACCACTCCCACAAAAATTTTGCTCCCTGGAGCAAATTCTTTTGATGTCGATCAATCATTGCTGGTGCATCTGTCTCAGGCAGAACTGGTTTGGGCTCTCTTCCATCAACTGTGTCATAAACTTGCTCTGCCTTTAAACAAAGCTTCATAACTTTCTTCCAGCTATAGAATCCAGTTCCTCTGAACAATGGTGGTTTCAACTTGGATGTTGACTTTGATGTTAGTCCATCACTCTCCATCCTATCACACACCACAATCACTTTTCAGAACCTAGGGAGCCCTTAGGTGTTAAGTGAGCCGCGTTCGGGGATCCCATCTCCGGACGCCTAGCCGCCCACAAATCCAAGTGCTCCCCCTTGCCTGCAAAGGGGCTGGTACCAGGGGACATTATACACGTAGACATTTACCACTTACATCCACTTTGAACAAAGTCCCACTTCTACCACTTTGCCATTCCAACACTCCTCCTCAAAGTGGGGCACAGGTCACGTTGCCGGCTTTGATACCATGAAAAGAAGACAGACACAGATGGAAGAAAACCAGAAAACAGAGCACAAGAGATGATAAACAAAATGTACTAACTTCTTCATTATCTTATGCAGATATATGTACATTGCAGAGGCTACGTGAGGCTCAAGAGGCCTTCTAAGTTAAGCCTAAATCTACTCAACTGCCTACCAATAACATTGCTAACATTTAGCTCTAACCTAACACCTAACTAACTGCCTACAAATCAGCTTCTGTGGCTGACTCTGCACCAAAAATGGTTGAATGCTTAACATTGTTTGATGACGTGCACCCCTTGCTCCTGTCAAGCTTTTGGTCATGAAAGTGCTTTTCGTGACAGTAAAGCAAGCAAATTAATATAGCAATCACGATATCTGGAAGGAACCAAAAAGAATTTGTTCTCTAGGTGTTTTTGGAAGGTTCATAATAGGGCTTTTGACGCAAGGGAAGGTGTATGTAAGTTGATATGCATACAGAACATGGATGGATGAGTACAACGATATCAATCAATTTGCAATTGAAAGACAAAAGCTAGTGTTTTTGTCACAAGCCAGTCTCTCCAAGCTCGTGAATCCTAGAAGCCGGTGTGTAGAATGAACCTCCTAACCATAGGCACCCCCTCCTTGAGTCCTTCTACTTGCTATTCCCGTCAACTGGCACATGGCATCCACCTGTGGGTGATCAGTCCACTTGGCATGCCTAGCCCCTGTGACCTGTGAATACTGAGTGACTCATAGGGTACCACCCCCGTGCCCCGCCAAAGACCTGTGACCCTCTTGGTCACCCCGACTACTTGCCGGCTAGCATCTCGTCACTGACGGCTAGGGTCCCGACGGTCAAGACGCATTGCATCTCTGACAACTTGTCAGGCGGCCACACCGGGTCGCTGCTCGTGACGCAACGGTCCCAACTTGGGACTGATGTCCTCCTCGGTCACTGGCCCTTGCCAATACTTGGCCTCAGGCCCTCAGGTGACCGGCCGTGCCAAGGTCATGATAGAGTCGTAACTGGACTCTAACAATCCTTCCCTCCTCTGGCAAGTCATTGGTCCTCGATGACAAACTCTAGGTAAGACTTTTGCAACACCTGTCGCGTCTCCCAGGTAGCATCTGACAACGGATGCCCTTGAGCCATCTTGGAAAACTTGTCTACCACTACCATAACGGAATTGAATCCATTTTGGGTCTTGGGTAGCCCAACAATAAAATCCATAGAGATGCTTTCCCACCTTCCTGTAGGTATCTCAAGTGGATGTAGCAAGCCCGGAGGACTTACTCTCTCGGCCTTGTTCACCTGACAAGCCGTGCAACGCTGGACGTACTCTCTTACATCCCGCTGCAATCGTGGCCAGAAATAATGCCTTCATAAAAGCTCACTAGTCTTATCAATACCAGGGTGCCCTGCACAGGGACTATCACGGCATTCATGAAGTATCTTACGATGAAGATCCTTCACGTCTGGCACGAATACTTTTCTATTTCTCAATAACATACCATCCTTCACGGTGTATGTTAAATATGTACTGGTGTGTTCCTCTACGGAAGCGACAGGCGAGGTTGACTCTTCCGCTTGGTCAACTAACTTGCATGCATAGGCTACGCACACTGACAATGTGGGTCCTTTTGTTGAGCCCTCTTGATCTCCTCCATGAGATCACTGTCAACTACAGGCAAGGCTCATCTGATGCAGTACCAACAATAGTGCATCAGCGACCACATTTTCCTTCCCTCCTCGGAAGCGAATTTCCAAATGAAATTCCTGCATCAGCTCGGCCCACCGAGCTTGGCGGCCTTACAAATCTGGCTGAATGCAAAATACTTTAAAGTATAATGATCTGTGTACACATAAAACTCGGCGCCGTATAAATAATGTCTCCACACCTTGAGCGCATGTACTCACATACAGCTCTTGCTCCTGTGCGGGTATACCATCTTGGCTCAACACTGCACCTACGACAATGCCAGTTGCATCCGTCTCTAGGTCAAACGGTTTCTGGGTATCAACAAACTTGAGAACTGGAGCCGTGGCCAGCGCCTCCATCAAGTTCTCAAACCTGTGCTGAGCTTCAGCAACCCACCGATCTACAGTGCTGTTTTTCCGTAACCGGTCCGTCAAAGGAGTAGCTACCTTGGAATAGTTCCTAACGAACTGCCGGTAGAACTTGCAAAAGCCTAAGAAAGACTGTAATTGGCGTATGTCGGCAGGCCTCGGCCACTTCTTAACCACAGCCACCTTGGCTGGATCAACCGAAATACCCTCAATTGTCACTACGTGACCCAAATAATCGACACGAGTCTTACACAACTCTGTCTTCTGAGCATTGGCATACAAGATAGAAGCTTGTAACTTGCCCAAAACGGTCTTGAGATGAATCTCATGCTCCTCAACCGCTTTACTAAAAACCAATATATCGTCAATAAAATTGACGACAAACTTGCCCATATAGTCTCGCAAGACATCGTTCATGAGCATCATGAACGTGGCTGGGGCATTGGTTAACCCAAATGGCATAACCAAAAATTCGTAATGACCGAAACGGGTTTGGAAGGCCGTCTTCTGGACGTCTTCATCTCAAATCCGTGTTTGATGGTATCCACTTTTGAGATCTATCTTACCGAAAATGGTTGCACCTTGCAACGCATCCAGTAGATCATCAATCGTGGGCATCGGATACCTGTGCTTTACAGTGATCTTATTCAATCCCCTGTAATCTACACACATCCGGAAACTACCATCCTTTTTCTTAACAAGTAAAATAGGAGAGGCGAAAGGTGAATAACTTGGACGGATGTACCCCAACTTGAGATACTCCTCCAACATCTTTCTGACTTCCTCTTCCTCTTTTAGGATCATCCTATAAGAAGGCCTACATACCGGACTTTCCCCTGGAACAAGCTCAATACAATGATCAACATTCCGACTAGGCGGCAATCCCTCTGGCATATTACTAATTAGCACGTGTTTGAACTACGTGCGGATGGACTTCTCCAACTCACTTGCTGGGTCACATCTAGACTGTAATGCAAATACATGTGCACTAGGGGATGCAAAAGTAAATGAAGCTTCTTGTGGATTATTAGTGAGTGTGCTTATTTGATTATTACGAACATACGAATCAAAACTGGAATCAATATTCACATAACACAACCACAAATACTGAATCTCCATTCTCTTTATTTGCATATAGGTAACAAGAGGACCCTCAACAAATGGTCTCTCCCCCTTTAAGACATTAGACATACCCTCATGCCCGAACATTATATACATGCAAAAGAAAGAAAAACTATACAGGCTGCCTACTCATTGTCGCTTACTAATAAGTCTTCCAAAATCTACTCATCCTTGTCCTCATCTTGACGTTGCATAGTATAGAGCTTCTTGCCTGTACGTCGAGGACAATCTTTGAAAAGATGCTTGCCAAGACAGAAAAAGCATAATCCGTCTTTTTTGGCCTTTTCCTTTTGCTCAGGACTGAGGGGAGACTTGTCGTAAGCACGATGAGCCATAGGAGATCCCGACTTGCACTTCAAAGTCTGCTGCATCTGGATAGGATCCTTCTGCGAAAAGCCTTTCTGACCAGTTTGGCCAGACTTTCGCGAACCCATCTTTTGAGGCCAGCTTCGCACTCCAAATTCAGCCTTGGTGCGCACATTACCTTCAAAGTTGAGAGCTGTACAACTGCCTCTTCTAAGGTCTTGCACCCTTCATTAAGCACCGAAGGTCTCAACTCTTCATGAAGGCCAAATATGAACTTGCAGGAATCTCTTTTGGAAACTTGATAAGCATCTCACGATACTTATCAGCATATTCCTGCACCATGTACTGCTTTTGACGATGCAAAAACCAAGCATCCGTCGCACACACATTCTCATGTAGAGGAATGAACTGAGCTCTAAAAGCTCGCTTGAAATCAATCCAGGTGGATGGAGCCTGATTAAACTTCAACAACTTGCCACTACCTATCAGCAAAATCAGTGAGATGGTAAGCAACTTTGCAGACCCGCCAACCCTCATCAGTTGGGGACCGTTTCAAATCAAAATACTTTTTCCACTTATGCAACCACTGATCTATGATATCAGTATTGCGTTGAGGAGTGTTTCCAGCGAAACGGGTAGGTTTAATATCTTTGTCTTCTGGATAGGGTGGAGGTAACATAGGACGAACAACAGAAGACGGATAAGGTGGAGCATACTGCGAGAAAGACGCATAACCACCAGCTACCATCGTCGCTCGCATCTCTGCGACGGTCTTTTCCACACTATCCATGCGAGCTTGCACAGAAGGGGAAGTACCAGCAGGCGAACGGGCAGCCGCTGTAGGCGGATTATGGGTAGGACTAAGCACAGGGCTGGGTGATGGTGATGGAAGAGCAACAGGTGGACTGAGCGGAATATCAACTCTATCATCTTCCATTATGAAACAAAAAACAGAGACAACACGAAATCAAGCTAGAAATTGCACTTATTGAAACACAGTCAGGAAAAAGGAAATGTTCAGCATATTGATAATTTAGAACTGAAAAAGACAAAAGGCAACTGGAAAGTAACAAAGCCAAGGACATGTAGTACTTCCCTCTTGTACAAAAGTCGGTAAAGAACTTTTTTTGGGCACCAAATCGTCTTGAAAGTAAAAAAAAACAGAAAAAAGCGGGCTGTTTGACGTCGAATTTCTTCC